>VZUI01044614.1:0-148455 GCA_013401135.1 Cettia cetti | reverse complement strand
GAGGGAGGAAAGAGTGAAGTCAGCTGGAGATTGAATATAGAAAAAAACAACTAACCAGGAGTTTTTCTAAAATTTCATTAGAATCACTTTTCATAGGGCTCTGTAACAACTCATCACAGTTCTATTGAGCACCTTTCTTTTCCATTCCCAACTGTTTTATGTCTCTGAGACAGCTCCATGGCTTGGGGTGGAAAAGACCAAGAGAAAAGTCTGTGTTCTATTTCTTTGAGCACAAAGCCTTTCTCCATGTGCTGAAAAAATGTAGGTACCACTGGCTCCTGCAGTTCTTCGTTTCCTTGATCTTAAATCACCTCTTTTCCAGATCCTTTTTCAGAATATTCCACCCTCTGTTGCTTTTACTTCAGTGTGGTCTCTGCTTGTCTTGTTACTTGCTTTGGGATATTCCCTTTTCCTTCTTTCTCAGCAACTTCACCAGAAAATAAACTGCCACTAATCATGTGATTTCTAGTCTCCTGACAAAATTCAAGTATTTATTTCTGCCATGTTGTAGTTCTTGAATCACTTTTTGAGAGATCACAGCACAAAGCAACACAGATGTCAGCCCCTCTGAGGAGATACCCTCAGCTGATAATCTGTGATTAAACCCATGCTTAACTCATGTATAGGGCACACTTGGGTTAATTTAAGTGAGGAACAGATATGAATTTTAATTTAAGAAATTGCTTTAACTGTAATTCAGCAACTTTATTGCCTCATACAAATAAATTCTATCTTTGGCAACTCCTTTTCCAACTTTTTTACATCTTTTCATCTGATGTAAAAAAATCGCAAATCTGAACATGCCCAGTGCTCTCAATACCTCTAAGAAAAGACTAAACTGCCAACTTGGTAAACATCCTCCATAAAAAGTCACTTTTTTTTACTTACAGTGGTCCACCTGCAGAAAATGAAATGCGTTCCTTATGTGGGGTTTCATCAATGATGTCTGCATGATAAATCTCTGCTATTTTACATCTTTGCCTTTGAAATTTCATCTGATTCTTATTTACAAAGGATTAGATGCAATTCCCTGGATCCACTTAGATTTCATTCAGCATTTTACTACCGAAACAAACCCCCAAACCAACAACATTTTCTGGCAATGGCTCGTGCTTACTGACTTCCAGTTCAGAAACCACTAGACTAGGTTTCACAAATGATAAATCTTTTATTTTTTAATCACTGTTATATAGAGTAGCAAATGAAGTCAATTAAACTGAGAATACTGTATCTAATGACATTGCTTATTTATAAGACTAAATCTATGTCCTTGTGGGTTTATGGTTATGCAGATCTAAGTTACAGCATTTGAAATTAACCTTCATCTTGACTTCGGCAAGTAAGAAATATTTTTTAAAAGCCTGGAAATTTTTGTTTGGACAGAATTGGCTTCATTTTGACATATTTATAATACAAAACAAAGCTAAAAGATTTCTAGGAACTGTCATAGCAACACATTTTGCTTTAAGTTGCCAAAATTCTGTTATGGAAATCACTCAGGTTTTATAAAATATTTCATGTAGTTTGCATGAAGAAATTGTGACATGCAAGGGATGCTGGTTTCCTGTGAGAGAAATTCCCCAGTTAGGATTGTGGTAGCTTTTTTCCCCCACAACACATTATTGCAAGTCCTGTTGATACCTTGGGAAGGCTGACCTGGAACAGAGACTGGACAGAGCTAGAGAATAAAGTAGATATTTATTAAAAGGCCTTTAAGGATACACCTTGGGCAGCACAAGAGCCTGGCCAGGGCTACACCCAAGGTGGACCCAAAATGGTCACAAAATGGACAAACGGTCACAAGGTCTCACACTTTTCTAAGTTTTGGTTAATTTGCATATTGGGGTTTAATTGTCCAGTTACAGCTTCAGATGATGCAGTCCCATCCTTCTTGTTTCTCTCTTCAGCCCACTGTTATTTATGGTTTTTGGGCCTGAAACTTGTAACATTGTCCTTGGTCTTCAGCAGGACAAGGATTTGTTTCGTCTCCCTACTCTGTACAGAGCTGAGTGACACTGAGTGTGAGGCTGAGAACTGCACCCCTGGGCAGCACAGAATCTGAAAAACAGGAAAGCTGAAACTTAAGGCATTACTGTGACCACTCTAGTTTGCTATGTGTCCCTTCAATATTTCTGAGCAGGTTCATCAATTCAATGAAAAAGCCTTTTCTGTTTTCTTTTCTTTTTTTTTTTTTTTTTTTTTTTTTTTTAAGGGGCAGTTCATTCAGCTGTTATTCAAATAGGAAGAACAATGTGAAAACGTCAATATTCCTGCAGTGCCATTCCCATTTGAGGAGTGCTTTATGTAAGGCCTGTGAGCCCTTAGGTAGCACCTGACCTGATTGACCAAGAGGTGCAGCCATTTTCAAAAGCAATAAAGCTGTATTATTCAACTGAAACATCCACAGCATTTCTGAGACTGAATTCAAGGTTTTTTTATCTAAATGTGGCACCCTTGTTTTACAAGGGTCTTTCTGCTCACAAAATGATCGTGTCCATGTGGGCTTTGGGAACATCATTTTCCTTCTGTGTGAAATGACATCCATCTCCAGGCTCCAGTGGATGAACCTGCTGCTGGATAACTGCATAAACCTGAGATCATTCACATACAAAAGCACAAAAAGGAATTATTTAATGAGGACAGGGCAAAGGGGTGTGAAATAACTCCAGGCTTATTGCTCCTGCTCCATTAACATGTTCAGAATGGAAAACACCTGAATTTTATGTCGCTGTATTGTTCTGCAGATGAGAAAAGATTGAAGTACATGACTTTTAGCAGAAAAAAGGGTATGACCTTCCTAAAAAAGTTAATTAACAAGGAAGACTGTAAATTAGGTCAAAAAATTCCAGCTTACAACACACTGGTCACCACCAGTAGTAGCTTTTGTCATCAGATGTCTGTACTTTAGTTTTTTCTTGATTTTTCCTCTTCTTTTACTTACAGAACCTGCTCCATTAGAAATATTAGCTTTCTAACACTTTCATGACTCATCAAGGCCTGAAGGAAAAAAACAGAATCATCCACAGTCTTCTCATTTGTGACACATACTATTAACAACTTCATTAACTTTTTTCAGGACATGTTTTAGTTCAAAGTCTCTTGTGCATTTTTACAGGAGTTGCTGGAAAGATTCATTGTCTTGGGCTTCTGTCAAGAGAGAAAAAAAAAGGAATTAGAAAGTATACATTCTTTAAGATGTGGGAAATAATTCCTGTAAACATTATTGTAAATCAAAAAAAAATCTTCATCACTGCTTTGTGCTCAAAAAATAGAAAATACATTTGATTGCATTTTTTCTCATTAGGAAACAATGTATCACAACCATCTGCTTTAACCCTTGCTTAAGCACAGAGAATCATCAATGCAGAGCAAACCAGAAACCATAAACAAGAAGAAAAGTTTCTAAACCCAAGTTTCTTGTTCTATACCTAGCTTCCTCTAGACTACCAACAGGCAATATTATATCAGATTATATCAGACATAAATAAACCCTGTCATGCTCTGTTCTCTATAAATCTGATAAAGGCAACAGGTGTTTATATAATAAGGCCTGAGAAAGGATCAGAATCAGAATGCCCAATACTCATGACATTGAAAACCAGTAGTGGGATACTGAGGAATCCAGCAATTTTCACTGTGATGAGCAAATACTGAACAGCTTTTCATCCTACCTATGTGTAGAAAGCACAGCAGGATGTAATAATGGAAAAAGCAGGAGGTTTGAGGGCAGCAACTTCCCTGATGCCAAATCCATTGGCTGTTTTCTTCAAGAGCAGAATCCTGAACTGGATGTGCAGCCATGGCAGCACAGAAACCCTTCTGCTCCTTAGGCTGACAATACTGAAGTCAATCTTATTTTGTGACAGTTATTATGATCTGGATATTAATCCTTCTCCCTATGCTTTTCTTTGGCTGGGAAAAGAAAAGGGATTCTAGGGACAGAACTTCCAGACGACAACTTTCAACTAGTTCTGGAAAGGCATAAGCCAAAAATACATCCTGCAGCTCTTAATCTGTGCACCTTCTGCCTTGTTCCTCTGCCAGCTCCTGTCCCTTCTCTCACACACAGAGCCCAGCTCCTTCCTCCTCTGATGTCTCCCTCTCCTCGCTCTCCCCCCTGGCCAAGACTCCCTGAACACAAACTCTGTGCACAGATGAAGCACGCTGAATTAGAGCTTGCATCATCATTGTTTACCTCTGACAAGTTTCCTTAATTGAGATCCCCAGCAAGAAAAAAACTATTCTGGCGTTGCGTGGGCTTCCCAGTCATGGACAGATTTCCTGTTGCTTTGATGCAGTGTGCAAACATAAGAAAATAGAACTTGTTTTCCAAGGAGCTAACAACATCAGCAGCAGAAGGCATGAAGTGTTTACAAACAACAGATGGGAGACAAACAGCTCAAAGGTGGCGGTCAACATGGGAAGCAGCTCTCCCTGCCTAAGAGCTCCTCGTCTGAACAAGGGGTTTGAAGGAAAGAAGAGCTCTGAGAGAGACAGAAAATGATTCTTCTTTCTGATATATGTGGCACTAAGATATCTTTGAGGTTGAGAAACTGAGGCAGCATTAAAGAAGTCAGCTCAGTTATTCAAGAAGAGAGAACTCGTTTTCCTGAGTCTCAGGTTTTGGGACAAAAACACATTCATTTTATAAAGGTGAGAAAAAGAAGTTATGGTATTTGAACTGAATATTCCAAAATTTGTATCACATTCTCTGAATATACGCAAAACTTCTAAACCTTTCTTTCTCTATCCCCCTTTGAAATAGAGACCTAATGAATCTACTGCAAAGTGCCCTTCTTACAATTAAAGGCTGAATGATGATCTCCAGAAATACACAACCGCTGCTCTGACAACTGAAGTTCAAAGAAAAATTTAAACAAAATTCCAAACCTTTTCCTATGGTTTTGAGAAGAAGCTGTTAAAGGAAGAGGCTTTTAACAGTCTGCTACGGTAGGCATTGATCTAAGTCCAACACCAGCAAAGAACAGGTGCAATTTTGTGTTTCTTTCAGATTTTTAAATTCAGCTTTCTAAAAGCAGTGAAGGTATCTGCTCCACCCTTTCTGACATTAAAAGGTGGGTAAGCAGACCCCACGTGTTTTTATTTCCAAACAAACTGCATCTGCTGCTTTCCTGCAAGTTGTTTCAGTGGTCTGAGGCAGGGAAAGTCCCTGGATGCTCTTCCTGGCAGGTTCTTTTGAGCCAGAGAAAGGGGTGGCAGAACATACCCAGAATATTCTGCACAGGAGATGCAGGAAATATTTTTGACATATTTACTTGAGCAATCCAGTGCTCAAGTAAATATGTCAAAACTGACACACCCAAACCGAAATACAGATAGCCAGATGTGTTCAGGAACAGGCAGTGATGTTAGGCAATCCCTGGATATTTATGTACATTCAGTCAAGTCCAAAAGGAAATGTCTTATTATACAAGGCACTGAAAGGTCTTTTGAGAGCTGCTGACAACCTCCCTTCAGCACAGGTAGCCAACTATCTACACTAAAGCAACAAGCTGGTTTGTCTTTAAAGACCACTGGGCCTAAAAGAAGCTTAAAGTATTCGAAGTTCCACCTGCAGCTTTCAAATTCTGTTTGAATTGCCTATGAGATAGATCCTCCTCAATTTCTCTCACTTAGTTAAATTATTCTTTTCCTTAAAAGCCCCCACTAGTCTCAGTTTCCCTGTTCTCCAAAATTCTCTTTTTCACCAAAGCACAAATGCTGTACAAATAGGAACAGGCATTCAGGATTAGGTGGTGAAGAAAGCCCATTTAGACACAGAAGTGAGCTAATAACAGAAGACATAAGAACTCAAAAAACTTCATGTTCTTGAAGCAAACAATCAAAATGGTTTTCAGCAATGATCTCTCTTGGTGTAGAAGAAAATTCTACAACAGAAGAGTAAAAAGGTGTGAAGGGTTTTTTTTGTGTACACAGACACAATGCTGAGACTTTATGCTGGTGAAAGGGGGGTAATTCCTGCTGTGGCATTCTCACAAGAGCCAGATGTAGAGATAAAAACACAGTTTGTAATGCTTCAAGAAGAAGACTAAGCTATTATAAGACTGAAAACATGTCAAATATTAATTCTTACTGAAGAAGCTGGTATTGTACAGTACTTAGATGCAAGTAAAACACAAAAAAACCAGAGGAAAAAAAAGATTATGTGACAGATATTATAGCAAATGCCAGATGTCCAGTTAAACCAAATGTGAGGGGAAAATATAGATAAATTGATAAATAAATTAAAAAGAAAAAAAAAGACAAAAATCTAGAATTAGCATGAAGAAATAATACTGTGATTATAAATATACTCAGTTCAATTTTAGACCTATCCTCAATGTAAATTCTTCTGGCATGCTGGAAAAGATGAAAGTTTTAGATTGTTAGCCCCATTATCAAAGTAACTGTGAGAGAACACGTCACATGTAATTTTATAGAGAAAATCTGTATTTGCTGGATTTTAATGGTACACAGAAGAAAATGATTTACATTACACAACATCATGTCAAGGTCCCTCCTTTCTAATGTTGTTACTAAAGAAAAAGGAAAATCAAAAGATGATTCAAAAGAAAGTCAAGTTCAGATCTGTCTGGGCACCAACAAAGTATAGATTAATATTTGAGAACCAGGACTGCTGTGTGCTGAAATTTGCTATGTGATAGCCTTGGAACCAACAATCTGCCTGTAAAGCCACAATTCCCAGTGTGGAGTTCCTTGAGCACAGAAACTTAACCCCTCCTTGATTTGTTATCCCAAGGACCACACAGCTTTGAGTTCTTCCAAGAGAACCTAAATGTTCACTCTGTGAACTGTCCCCAGAGCTCACAAGACACCACGGATACTCCTGAGCACCCTCCTTCACACAGAATTCACACAGAATTACAAGGTTGGAAGAGCCCTTCAAGTTTATCAAGACCAACCCACACCCTTGTGCTTCTGGTTGGTGGCTCTGTCCTTACAGACCCAGGTTCTGCACTGGTGTGTCTCAACAATGATCCCACTCCTTCCCTGATGGCCTTTTCCATAGCTAAGGACTACTCCACCTAGATGAGGTGAATGGGCACAGTCAGAGGGTTCATCTTGCACAAAACCCACGTAATAATAACTGGGTTCTAGATTGTGACAGCTCCACAGTTGAGACAGAACTTTAAAAACCCAACAAAAAGCATCCATGCATATTTCCCTTAAGCAGAACAGTCTTTTTGTCTGTCTTGTTAATCCAAGTGCCCAATATTTCCAATGGTTTGCTGATGTTTCTTCTCTCTCTGTAGCTGAATGCAACTTGGCAGTGGGAGATCTCACAGAGTCAAAAGCATTTCTTTGGAGCTCTCAGCTGGCCTCCCTTGGCTGGTGTGAGCTACATTCACTCACTGAGAAGCTCAGCAGCTTATCTCAGTTTTTAGCAAACAGTGGTAACAAATTCAGTTTTCTTCCTTTTCTTTTGAGGCACTGATAAAAATAAGGGTGATTTCAAAAATCAGTTAATAAGCTAAAGGAAAAAAAGAAACGACAGAGCCTCTTTCAGGACCATGAATAAAGTAAGTTCATACAGCTCTTCCAGATCTTCAGATTTCTTCATGGCATTCTGGGAGATCTCTTAGCAACAGTCCAGCAATCCTTGTCTTCTGTCTCGACAAAAGTAACCTGGACTAGGTAAGTAATCTCATTTATTTCTGAAATTGACACACTTTAAACAAAACCATACAAAACTGGCTGAATGAGTCCTTGGGTTCAAATTTACAAGAGATGTATTTGAAGCCTTCCTACTGATGAAGGGCAGAAATACTATTTTTCATAATCATGTTTATTTATTATTTGTGGTCTTACACGTACACTATAGCTCATGCTCATTTCAGTCAGACGCCTGGAGGAACATTTAGCTGACATTCAATTAGCAAAGTAATGCACGGTGATAAAGCAGGAGGTAATTTACCACGTTCTGTTTGGGAGCATTCCTTGTTGGAATTAATATTCACAACACACTAGCCAGTTGCAAAGGAAAGCACCGCCCTTATCTAGAAGAACCAGCAATCCAAAACTTTTGGATTACAAAAATGTAGGCAGAACCCAGAAGGTCTGTAAGTAACAGTTTCCTAACATCACATGGCTCCATTTAGCAGGGTGGGAAGGACAATAACAGTACCTAGAAAAGGAATTTGGTGCCACCTGGAAGCCTGTTAAAGACACAAACTAAATTCCCAACTTGCCTTGCACTAAGAATTGGCATCTCATCATAAAGGGGAGGTCAGCCTATCATGGTCTCTGTTCACACCTAACACTGTGAGGTTAAAATTAATTCAAAGTACTTCTGTACACTACTGACTGTGACTACTTCCAGCTACATGGCTGCACCATGTGCCATGAAGCATCTGGTCACATTGAAATCCATATTTAAATGAGCTCTTGCCTAAGGATTTTTTTCCCCCCAGTTTCAATCCCTGAGAGACGGTTCCTGTGCAGCTTCACTCCTCACTTACTCCCTGTAGGCATGAATATAGATCCTGACTATATTTCGATATGGGAAGAGAGAAGAAAAAGACTGGAAACTGCTGCCTCTACTTGAGGCCTAACAAGCACCTGTACCACTAACATCATTCCCATAGAGGCCGAGGCAGGGAAATTGTTTTGGCAAGATCCCTGCAAGCCTAAAACTGTCAAGCTAAGGTAAAAAAAGCGTGGGAGGGCTCCTCCCCCTCCCCTCCTTGTTGCCTGTGAGTTTACGTAGAAGCCAGGGAAGCAGATGGATGCCACAAGAGGTGCAAAGGATGCCTGGAACAAGAGCACGTCAGTGGGATTCGCAGTGCCCGGGAACGGCAAAATCCCTTTGGGACACCCACGCTCCACAGGGATCCTCCACCGCTGGGATATACAGGACTTGGGGCTCAGTGGTTTTGGAGCAGGATGGTGGCAGCACCTTCTGTCCAAAAGAGACAGCAAGAAGGTGCTGCCAGAGTAGTGGGAAAATAAATAAATAAATAAGGTTGGTAAGATGAGCAATACAGTGGAAATAAGGGGGAAATGAAAGTGCGAGTCTTTGCAGCAAAGACCAAACCCTGGTATTTGGTGCATAGAATCAGCAAATCACAGAATCAGTTAGGTTGGAAGAGACTTCTGAGATTATGAAGTCCAACCTACAAGCCAACACTGCCGGGTGCCACGTCCAGGCTTTCCTTAAACACCTCCAGGGATGGTGAAGCCACCACCTCCCTGGACAGCCTATCCCAATGTCTAATCACCCTTTCCGTGAAGAAATCCCTCCTAATGTCCAACTTGAACGTCCCCTGGTGCAGCTTAAGGCTGTGATCTGTCATCCTGTCGCTGACACCCTGGGAGCAGAGACCGACCCCCACCTGGCTACACCCTCCTGTCAGGTCGGGCTGCCGAACACCCACGGAAGAAAAAACATACACAGAGACTTTGTAGCTTAAGAGAACAGGAGAACTGAGGCTCTTGCAATCAGTCCTGACGGTACATCCATAACCCACCCATCTTCCCCCTGCGAGGCACCTGAGGCAGCGCATGGGACCGTCACAGGAACGCACCCAGAGAACGCGTCCAGCTCCTGGTTCCAGCCCTGCTGCCACAGCTCCCAGCGCTGTCCCTGGGCCACCCGGCTGTGCTTGGAGAGCCCTCGCTGCCGGCACTGCCCTCAGAGAGTCACGGAATGCTTTGGGCTGGAAGGGCAGCCCGAAGCCCATCTCGTTCCATCCCCTGCCAGGGGCAGGGACACCTCCCACTACCCCAGGTCGCTCCAAGCCCGTCCAACCCGGCCTTGGGCACTTGCAGGAATGGGGCAACCACAGCTTCCCTGGGCAACCTATGCCAGGGCCTCACCGCCCTCATACGGAGGAATTTCTTCCTATTATCTAATCCCAACCCACTCTCTCTGATTGTGAGCCCATTCCGCTCGTGCTGTCACAACCCGGCTCTCGTGAGCAGCCTCTCTCCATCACTGCCGGGCCTCCCCTCCGCCTCCCGCTCCGCTCCGCACCGCCCGTGCCGGGGCCGCGTCCCCCGCTCCCGCAGCGCCCGTGCCCCGCTCTCAGCCCCCCACCTGCCGCAGCCGTGCCCGCTCCGTACTCACGGCCGGCCCCGGAGCCGGGATCGGCGGAGGCTCCATCCCTCCCTCCCTCGGCGGCAGCGCCCGGCGGCGCAGGCGCGCTGCCGCCTCCTCCCCCCGTGGCTGTGGCGGGGCGGCCGCGGCGGCAGCGCCCGGCTCCGCTCAGAGCCCAGCGAGCGCGGCTCGGGCCGGCGGCGGGAGGAGGGAGCGAGGCAGCGGGGAGGCGGGGACCGGCCGAGGGAGCCGCGCCGCACAGCCGGCCCGTCAGTGACCGGCGCTGCTGGGGAGGAGGAGGAGGTGGCGGAGGAGGAGGCGGCGGCGGCGGCGAGAGATTCTCCCACCCCCACCCACCGAGCTGAGGTGAGGCCAGGGCAAAGCATCCTCCTTTCTTCCCCTCGTCCCTTCCTCCCTTTCATCCTTCCTCCCGACCTCCTTCCTTTCATCCTTCTTTCCTTATCCTCCTTCCCCCTTATCTCGCCTTCCCCTCATCCTTCCCTGCGCTTCCTGGTCCTCCTTTCCTTTCTTCTCTCCTTAGCCACCTTTCTCCACTCCTCCCCATCCCCCAGGCTCTCCCCGTGCCCACATTTCGCACCCTCCAGATGTAATAATCTTGCCTCTCCCCCCACCCCCCCGCCCCCCGCTATTCCTTTTTTTTTTTTTTTCTAAAAAATGCAATTTCAATTCTCGCGCAGTGAAAGACCGGGAGAGGGAAAGAGACAGAGTCGGTCACAGAGATAATCCCCCCTCCTGTAAAGAATGGATTCGAATTAATGGTCATTTTGTGGTGTGTGTATTATGGAAAGAGGAGGATTATATTTAGGGAAGAAAAGAGAGGGTCAAAGGTGTGTTGTTTCACTTACTCATCTATTTACCCGCCATCACTTCGAGGTGAAACCTGGCTCCGTATTAAGTATTTTTTTTTGGGGGGGGGGGAGGGTGTTATTGTTTGAAATTATTCTCCTTTCTTCAGGCGTCAGAGGCTCCTTCCTCCCTTTTCTCCATCCCCCCGTGCGTCCCTGTGGTGTGCAGCGGCTGCTGCTCCGATGCCGGGAGCCGGGAGCCGGCGGGGAAGGGTCGCGGGGAGCGGGGCTGGGCGCTGGGGAGGGGGCTGCGGGCAGCTCCTCCATCCCTTCCCTCTAGGCCTCTCCCAGGGTCTGAGACCTTCCCAAGCACTCGCCGCACATCCCAGCCAGCGCCCAGCCCGAGAGGTGCCAGCTCCCAGCAGAGGATCTGCTCCGGCGGCGAGGAGTGAAAGTTTAAAGCGTGGCTTTGTCTCTGCGTGGAGCGCCGGGCATGGCGAGGAGCCGTGGGGATGTTGGCTGGAAGGCGACGGCAGCCAAAGAGTCTCCTTTTGGGGCTTCTTGGAGTGGAAGAAGTTTTGCTCGGCCGTGCTGATGGTGGTGGGGCGCTGCCAGACTTGCCTGGCTGCCGTGCCCGTCTGGAGGGTGGCGTTGGGGGTGCTCGCCGTGTGCCAGGGCTTCGGTAAAGAAACTTTTATACTTATTTACAGCGGGGTGTAGGGTGAGGTGGCAGGTGCTTCCTTCTCTGGAGGTTGGAGGGGTGAATGGCCTCTCTCGTGTCTCGCTGGCTGTGTGTGATGCCTGGGTTCTTTTTAAGGTGATGCTCTGTCACTTGGTGGTTGCGTCTCTCTCCTGTGGAGCGTTTCTTTGATTGTGAGCGTGCTTCGGACAATTCCAGTCTTTTCAAACTTTTCGTTTGCTGAATTTGAAGTTAGTTCATACTTCACCAGGATAGAAACGTTTCAACCCCTCTGTTATTTTAGGAATCTACAGATACCACAGCAGCCGATGCTACAGCACAACAGTATGAGCCTGGATTTTTAACGTATATCTTATACATTACCTTGGCATCTATTCCTGAAAAATGCTGGACTTGTCGAGACTGCTGAGTTCTGTGTGTGTTTTGGAGAGCCAGGTAGTTGAAGACCATAAACAGGGGCAGGCTCAAACGGTGCTGCTGAGGCGAACACCAGATTTTCCTGGCTTTGTGGCTATTACAGTGCTGCTGGTTTTCCTTTTTTACCTGTAGTGTCTGTGATTGATACAATGCATTGTATCAGCCTTTTCGTACTCCAGGTCAAACAGGATTCTTTCCAGAGGAGAAAAAGTACTGCTGTGAAGGGTGAAGTTCTGCATTCAATGGTGTAAATGCTTGTTTACAGAAATGCCACCTCAGCTGGGTACAAGGTAGCTGTAATTCCATTAATGGGCTCTGCTGGTGACAGAAGCCTCAACAGGAAAGCTCCAGTGTCACTTGAGCCCTTACATGGAAATACAACTGTAATTCATGCAGATTTTCTGAGTGCTCTTTTAATATTAATGTTGAGCATGCATGGTACTACTGAAATGCCTTTGAAGCACTGAAAACCCAGAGTATTTGTAGACTGGGCTTGAAAGCCAAAGGAAGCAATTAGATCTCCTGCTCTGACCCCTGGACTGTTGTAGTCAGTTGGATTTCATCCAGTTACTCTTGAATGCAATAACTTGCATTTGGCTGAAACTTGTTTTCCAGAAAAATTGGAATTTTGATCGGAAGACAGTAAGAGGTAGAGAATCTGCTGTTTATTAAGTTATTTGGCTTCAGCTTCCAGTCACTGGTTAGTGATGTGCCTTTCTCCACTATGCTAAAGAACTCAAAGTATTTTCTTACCGTGGAAGTATTTATGTGCTGTAACCCAGTATTCCCTCTCTTTTCTACTTGAAAAACCAAGTGAACTGAAATTCTTTAAATTTGTCACTGCATGCATTTTCCTCACAATTCAGTTTCTGGGGATTGTTTTTTCCAAATCCACTTTTTCAGCATTTTTATGAAAACGTGAGCTGGATGCAGCACACCAGAGCCTTGTCTCAGGAGCATATTGTGCATTTAAATATTACCTCTCTGGTGTTACTCTCCTGCTTCTGCATCACATTTACATATTAAGCCTTCATTTGCAGCCCTGCATTTTGATCTCCTTTCCTCTGGGTACTCTCACTGTAGCAAACCCTTTGCAGGACTGTTTCTTTCCACAAGAGTTCATCATTCCATAGACTGGCATGTGTTTTCCTGATTGCAGCTTTATAACTTTGTATGTGGCTTTTTTAAATAACATTTTGTTTCCAGCATTGATTGATTATACCCAACACTCCTGATGGCTTTTTGTAACTGATTTATCTCAGTTATGTAGCACTCTATCAATTTATACTGGTGCAAATTATGTCATGATTTATGGTGTAGACTTATAAATAATTGAAAAGGTGTTTTGTGGTAGTGGCTCCGCCTTGGGGGAACCCTATGATAATCTGAGTTGTGATGAGCTCTTCCTAAAAGCTCTTCTTTTTTCTCTTTGAGATGTCACTTAACCAGTTCTTCACCAGTGTAATGTGCAGGCTCTCATAGTACATTGCACCAAGTGCCAGGGAAGTTCATACATGCAGACAGATATTTCTGCTACTTGGAAGTATCAGTCATATCAAGGAATTAAACCACAATCATTTGAGAAAGTCAGCTTTCATTATTTTACTTCCTATTCTCTGAGGTATCAGTTGAGTCCCATATAATTTTTCTTAAATTATTGTTTTGTTCAGGATTGCCATTGTTCTAACCCTCTTATGGTTACAAGCACTGTCTCACTGGATCTTTTAGAGAGAAGTTTGTAACATCAGTGTTCATTCAGACTTTGGGAATTTCCCCACGATTTTCAGAATTCCTAAAGATCCCTGTTGGTGGATGGATAACTTGGCCACTTCTGAGAGTGCTCCTCCATGGTGATCTTTGGTCCTGTTGACAAAAAATTTTTATTGCAAAGTAAAACTTTTTTAACATTGTATTTGCCATGGGATCAAGAAGTAATTAATATTCTGATGAAGAGCCAGCAAATCATCAACTTCTTATTACGTGCAGAGTTACCTTTTGAATGTATCTGCCCTTTTGCACTATTGGTGTAGCTCAGAGTCCCTGTTTAGCACCACACCTGTGTAACAGCTGAGATTTCTTTTGTTCCCACAGTTCCCCTGCTTTTTTCCTGCTGCCAAGAAGTGTCTTCATCCTCACCTATTAGTTTTTTACACCTACTGTTTCAGAAAATACATTTTTTTATCCCTTAACACTTTTCTTCTTGTTACATATGAATTATAACCACGGTATTTATTGAAATCTGTTTTGTGGCCAAATTGTAGTAGTTATGACAATGCCTTGCAGGTATTACATGCTGTCTGAACACACCCGCGTGAGGTTGTTGTTTTTTTTTTTTCTGTCTACAGCAACAGAACGATGTTTTATTACATTTTAGATGATTAGGCTTTGCTATTAATGCAGCATACTCCAAGGCTTGGCTAAAGTAAGCTGAAATCTTTATTCACTTGCTCCACAGTTTGTTCATAGGTGCATAAAGGGAAGGAATACTTTGAATTTAGGTATAATATTAAATGATTGTGGAAAGATGAAGGGCAGCTATACAGAAATAATCATAAAATCACAGAATGGTTTGGGTTGAAAGAGACCTTTAAGATCATCCAGTCCCACCCCCCTGCCATCAGCAGGGTCACTTCTGCTCCAAGCACCGATGTCCAGCCTGGCCTTGGACATTTCCAGGGATCCAGGGTCTGTCACAGTTTCTCTGGGCACCCTTTGCCTCACTCACAGGGATGAATAAGTAAATAAATAATATAATTTGCAGTTGGAAATGGGAAGGGCAATGTACAGAAATAAAGAGTAGCAGCTCTAACCTGTTAGTAATTAGAGTGGCATGCTTAGGATGTAACTTGATGGGAGTTTTGTGGCTCAGGTCTGTAGGAATTGTTCCCTTAGAGCTGCTTTAGGTAAGATGCAAGAAGGAGATACAAAAAAGACCAGAAGGGAAAGGAAGATGAAAGTTACAAGAACAAAATTGTATTTCAGAGGAGAGTGAGAGCTACTCCTGACTAAGATAAACTTGTTGATTTTCTATAAACACTACATTTGTTACATTTGTTAGGATTAAGTGCTCTGAAAACATTCCAGAGGCACAGCTTTCCAAGCCAGCAGGCTGCTGCAGGGAGCAGGAACAGCTGAAGCTCTTGTTCCTCTCAGGAACTCCAGTACTGTGGGTGAGATCCTCCAGCTGGATCAACAGCACCTGAACCTGACTGGAAGCAAACTGCTGCTGAGTCACACACAGAGAATCACACACAGAATCACCAGGTTGGAAGAGACCTCCAGGATCCTTGAGTCCAACCCAGCCCTAACACCTCAACTAAACCACGGTATTGAGTGCCACATCCAGTCCTTGTTTAAACACATCCAGGGATGGTGACTCCACCACCTCCCCAGGCAGACAATTCCAGTACTTCATCACTCTTTCCATAAAAACTTTTTCCTAATATCCAACCTGTGTTTCCCTTGGTGCAGCTTGAGACCGTGTCCTCTCGTTCTGTCAGTGCTGCCTGGAGAAAGAGACCAACCCCCAGCAGACCACAGCCACCTTTCAGGGGGTTGTAGAGAGTGGTAAGGCCACCCCTGAGTCTCCTTTTCTCCAGGCTGAACACCCCCAGCTCCCTCAGTCGTTCCTCACAGGGTTTGTGTCCCCAGCCCCTCACCAGCCCCAGTGCCTGCTCTGAATGTGCTCAAGCATCTCAACATCCTTCCTAAACTGAGGGGGCAGAGCTGGACACAGCACTCAAGGTACAGCCAGCCTGACTTTAGCAGTGTTGGAAAGTTAAAAAGACAAGATTTTTTTAAGGCTACTGTAAGAAAAAAATTGAAGAAGTGACAACAAAGACCAAGAAACCAGGTTTTGTCTTGTATAAAAAAAGTGATTGATAACAAAGTTAACAACATTCTAAGTTCTTGTGCCCCAAACATTAGAGGGACATGGAACTGTTGGAGCAACTCCAGAGGAGAGCCAAAAAGTTGCTGAGGGGACCAGAGCATCTTCCCCATGGAGGCAGATTGAGAAAGCTGGGGCTGTTCAGCCTGGAGAGGAGAAGGTTGTGTGGAGACCTCACAGCACCTTCCAGTATCTGAAGGGACTGCAGGAAATTCAGAATGGGATTCTTCATCAGGAACTGTAGTGACAGGTCAACGAGGGATGGGTTCAAACAGAAAGAAGGGAAATTTAGGTTAGAAATACAGAGAAATCCTTCACTGTGAGGGGGCTAAGACCCTGGCATGGGTTGCCCAGAGAAGCTGTGACTGCTGCTGGATCTCTGGAAATGTCCAAGGCCAGGCTGGGCTGGGATTAACCTGGGCTAGTGGAAGCTGTCTCTGCCCATGGCAGGGAATTGGAACAAAATGGTCTTTGAGGTTCCTTCCAAGCCAAACCATTCCATGAGTCTATTCTATGATTCTAGAGTGATTGTATTGCATCTTACTGTCTTAGAGGAATCCATTGTACACCTAAATACATCCTGGAGTGATAACACTGTTGTATAGAGTCTTTGGTTGGGCAGGCTCAGCACTCCACAGCTGTAAATGAATTTTGTATCAGGTTTCTGGATAAGAGCTCTACATCTCAGTTTTCTCCTGGTTTCCTCAGCATCACACACGAGCCACTGAGCAGCAGTGATATTTGGTTCCAAGTGGTGGTTGGATACAGAAAGGCATTCATGAATGTTTCCAAACACTAGGATAGGTTGAAGTCATATTTATACAGCAAAAGATCAGCTGCTCTGGGGAAATAAACTGTTGTGACCATCAGTTACCAGTACAATTGGTTGGAAGACAGGATTTTTGTGTTCCTTGTGTTTTGAATCATTTTTTGTTTTGCCATGGAACGAGCAGGTGAAGATTAAAATTGCCAGCAAAGTGTAAAATCTTTCCCCTAGCAGGACTATCCCAGCCCCATACACATTTTATTGTTTCAGATGTCTTGTGCTGTCATCAGACAAAGCATTTTGACTTTGTAAGGGGCAGAGGAAAGCTTTTCTCTAATTTTTTGTTGTATGTGTGGAGAAAGCACACCTTTCCTTGAAGTACTTTAACTCTGCTGAATCAGCATCTTCTAATAGCCAGGCCTTTTTTTTTTTTTTTTTTTCTCTCCTTTGGAATATTTTTTTGTCTAGCTGTGCTTTTCAGCCACATCACCCCCTGCATTAGTATTCTGGTACAGAGAACACTGGAGAGACATTTTCAACGTTGCAGCAGAGACTGCCCAAGTTTTCAGGCTTCTTAAGTAATGAGAATTACTCAGTTAAGTGAAGCTGAATCCTCTAACATTATGAACATCTCACAGGAATTGCGTTTGAGAGGTAACAAAAACAGTAGATTTTGGAGTTATACAAAAGAATTTCTGTGTTCAGAGTATTTTAAAGATATTTTTGTCCAGTCTGCGGTTATTGCTGGTGTTACAGTCATTATTATGTGACAGTTCTTTATCCTGTGGACTTGTCCTTTTCTTTGAAGCTTTGTATATTAAAAAAACCAAGGATATGTTACAATATCCTTAAAGTAGACAGGAATATTCAAATGGAAGGCAGTTTGAATGTAAGTGGAACTTAAATTCAGAATACAAAAAGTGGAAGGGGTTTTCATCAGGGGAGGTTCCCAGTTTCCCAAGGTGAATTCTGCAGATGGAGCTCAAGCTTTTCTGTTACTTGGAGCTTCCAAATAGATAATTCACTATGCCCTTTTCTACAACTAATCAACCTTAATTTTTAATATGCTGTTATTTACTAACAAAACCCACTCTTCTATGTTCCATTGAATCTCTTTATGGCAGTTCTCCATTCAGCACAGCAGGAGCTGTGCTGAATCTCTCAGTTCTGCTTGTAAGGAAAGGATCAATTGGAAATATTCCTTATGTTTTAAATACAGAAGCTGTGTCCATCCTGTGCAGAGCTGACAAAACCACTTTTATCAGTTCTCTATGTCTTTTCAAACATCAAAAGAAACTCAAAAGGCTTCTTCCTAGAGATTTGACTTTCAAGTTAGACTGTGGAGTAAAGCACTTAAAAAATGGAGTAAAATTTTGGTAAGCACTGGTTTTAGTTCTGTTGTAGTGCCGTCATGTCAGTAGCAACAGTTGTGTCCTTTCCAGAAATCCACATTAAGAAAAATGAATAAACTCTTTCAAAAAGAGGCATTAGAATGATTTGTAAACAGATAATCTGAGGCAGATGTTTTATGTAATTAGAGGTTTTTTTTCTCCTTTGCTACTTATAGAAAAAACATTGTGTTGTTTGCTTCTTGGGATAATGAAATTTCTTCTTCAAGACTGTTCTGTAACTTTTAAATCAATTTGGAGATTTCTGTTAATTAATAGTTTTAAGTAAATGAATGGGTGTAAATCAACAGAAAATAGGTGTGATATCCTCTGTCATTAAATACTAACTTTCTTGAATGTAATAATCAGGTCTTTTTTCCAGATATAAAATTACCGGCTGCAATAAGTTACTCATGTTTAATTCTTCATGATATTTATGGAGAAACTTTGAATATAAAACCCAAATACTATTTTTTTTTCTGCATCTCTGTAAAAAAATTGTGATGAAGATGGGTTATTTCATTTTTTACAAAAATAGAAAGAGATTCATTCTAACATTTTTTATTGTGACAGAATATTTAAGTAAAATTGTGTCATCTGTGCTTGGTTTTGATAGAGAATTTATCAAAGTGCTTCAGAAATTCTTATCCCATGGTTACAAATGTTTACTGTTCAGATAAGAGACTGTACAGGCTTTTAAGGAAAGGTATAAAATAGATAACAGCTAAAATATGAAGCGAGAAAAATCCAGGGTAAGCAGGAGAATAGTTCTTCCATTTGTAAAATATAGGAAAGCTGGTTACTTTAATTCTTGCAATTAAAATCCACAGGTGACTCTTTAAAAAAAAGTTATAGAATAGCAAAGAAGCAACTTCCATAAAAGTACCATTTATTACCCTTTTTTCCCCCCTTAATGGGGTCAAAGTGAGAGAGATTCATATATTTTTATTGCAGCATATGAACTCCTTTCTAGTACTTGTGCAGATAGTCCTCAGTGCTTACTATAATCAAGTCAGAAATGCAAATTCAGAATTACAGCTGCTTAGTCTAATTTTAAACGTCTCTATTATCTCCGTCATCTACATTCCCCGTGCTTGGATGCTCCGCAGAAATACTTCTAAGAACAAGAAATTGTCAGGAAGCCTGTGAATGAAGGAGGATGAGGTGGTGTAGGGAGAGAATCAGGACAAAAATGCTCTGACAAATGTCCTGCTTGGCTGGGAGCGCTGCAGAGTTTGCAGGGCTCTTACTTGGCTTGCATGGGTGGCCCATGCTCCCCCTAAAATTCGAGCTGAATTTCATTCAGTTTTGGACTCTTGACCTCGCTAAGTATTGTTTCTGGGTCACATCTGATGCCTAGCAAGAACAGGAGGGTGAAGAAAAGGAAAGAGAAGAAGTATTTCTAGCCTGTGATTTAATTTTCCTTGCATGGCTTAGGGAGAATTCCGTGCGTGGCTAAGGCAGCAAACTGAATCCCTCGATGCGTTAATTTGCTTGTGCACACTAACTGCAGCCTTGGACAAAGTCTGATTTTTTTCCTTTCATACCCAAATTCTAATCCTTGCATTTGGGCCTGGGCCCAGGGGATGCAGGTGAGGGTAGAGGAAGTGCTCAGGTGCCTTCAAGGTGCTGAGGAGCAGTGGGGACACAAGCCCTGGGCAGCATTGTCTTCTACTCATGCAGTGTTTGGATGAAAACCAGCATCAGATCTCATACACGTTATATCATTTTCTGTATTCTTTCCTCATCTCCTGAATAACTTAAGTGCATTTCCAGAGCATTTTCTGCAAATACTTTATGGTTTGCCTTGTTCTAATTCTGTAATTTCTACCAACTGTATTTTGTTTAGAAATTCAGCCTAAGTACTAGAAAATGTCTGGGGTATCTGTGTTCAGATATTTACCTTCATTTGGCTGGATAGGAAACAACATTTTATTATTGGTTTTAATTATATTTAATATATTTAATTATAATTTCCTTAATGTGATCAGTGAACTATCACCTTGCTTCTTTTGGAGTCTTCTTGGAACACCAGCCAAAGGTGTTGAATGGTCCCAGGTGATCTTAAATGCTGCAGCACAACCTAATTTACATGACAGAGTAGTATGGAGGCATACATTTTGTGTAAACATAGCCAGAAAGCCTTCAGAATTAATGTCTTGAAGTAGCTGAGAAAGCTGAGTGACTATAGTAGCCATGGTAACTTTTTTCCCTTTTGCTTTTAAGTATAAACCTCACTGATTACAAGGCTCCGTGTGAGCCTTAAGCTGAGGATCTGCTCAGCAAACTACAAGTGTGGTGGCAGCAAAGGAAAAATCCCAGATAACTGGACAGGGAGAGCAGTGTGGATTGGATGCAAAAATAGTAGGCTTGCAAACACAATTAGGTTGAGAGCTCTAATTGTGGCAGAGATGCTTTTTTGGAGGCTCCACATTCCATGCTCTCCTTTTTTGCTGCTAGTTTTAGAACTGTTTTGGCTTGACGTGTGCTGAAGCTGCACATCCCCTTTAGCTCAGATGCTGCCAGACATTGACTTTGGACTGACAGATCCTTGCAAACTTGGTTGCATCCTAAGGGTGGAGTCAACTTAACTTTATTTTAATTGTTTTATGGCTTTTGGGTTCACGAGAATGATGCTGAGATGCACTGACAACATGAGTGCGTTCAGGTCTCTTGTCAGCTTAATGAGTTTATTTTTGCTGGGTGGTTGACAGTCAGCCAAAAGAAACAACAAAAAAAAAAAAAATAGCCCAAGAACAGCTTCTTGGCTGGTTTTTCATAAAAAGATCAGTCAGGAGGAAGAGGAAACACTAGAGATGGATATTTTTGAATATTTTTTTTAAAAACAGTTTTCATAATGGTGCAAAAATGGGAATCTCTTAATTTTCCTCTCTCTGCACCGTAAACACATTACAGGTGGTGTGAGGTCTGTTCTGTTGCCACGATACCCAGAAGAAAGGATTGTGCCACCCTTGGGGTGCTGCAGGATTTGTCATGTCTAAAGCTTTTCCTGGTCAGCCCTTGGGAGGTAATCCACAGTAATTAAATATTTCTTGATACAGAGTGGGATGGGCTGTGTAATGATTAGGACATGGGTGGATCAGAGAAATCAATGTTTGATTACACAAAAGGAAGCTTTAAGGCAGGACCGAAAACCACATTTCCCAGAGAAAAACCATAGGAAGTTTATCAAGGGCAAGTCCTGCATTCTGCACCTGGGATGGGACAGCCCTGGATGTGTGGACAGACTGGGGAATGATATCCAGCTCAGGATATTCTGTGATTCTATAAAATAAGAGATTGGAGTTTAAGCACTTCAGGTGTGCTTGAAATTACTGCTGAGAGTTGCACAGACTGATTGTATCTCTGAAAATTTTGAGTGGCCTTCTACAGTCACCCCTTGGCCAGCCTGGTTTGGATGTTTCCCTTTCATTGCTGTTTTTCATTAAGAAGTTGTTTTCCATTGGGATGAAGGCAAGATTTTGTAAATGAGGCAAGAATTTTGAAATCACTCTTTAAAAGAAGTGGTTCTAATAATTTCCACCTAGCTTTAATTGGAAATTGGAATGGAAGTCACCTCTGGGCCATTGCAGCTCGGGTATGGGAAATACAGGCAGAGCACAGTGGCTCTGGGACAGGTATATATATATAGGTATATCACAGCAAGACTTTTAACAGCCTCAAGAACTTAGAGGTCCTTTTATTTAGAGGAAAGTAAGCAAATTTAAAACAAAAAAGGAAAAAGTACTGTGTCTGAGCAGGTGAACTTTCTTTCTGCATTAAAATAAAACTAAAGAACCCATATTGAATCTAAACTCTGGTCTTCACTTAATCCTCCTTTTGCAATAAATTCACAGCCTTGAATTTGAAATCTGTTTCTCCAATTTCAAGAAATGTGCAAAACATGAGGAACACTTAACAAGGACTGAGCAGAAAGATTTATTTTACCAGGAGCCTCTTCCAGCATTGCAGATGGTTTCTGGCTGTCTTGTCTAAGGGACTAGTTTGGGTATTCAGATTATGCAAGATTAAATCGTTGATCCTCTGAAATTAATTACAGAATTTTCATCAGCGTTGCAAAGTTCTTACCCAACACTGCTGGAGCTGGTTCTGTCTTTGGCTGTGGATTGTGTCTGTGTCTTTTTTAAAAAGTGTGGCTGGAGCCAGTCCTGTGTGCTGCTACAGTGATACATAAATTGTTTCTATCACTGGAAAATTCAGATATTTTTCTGTGCTACCTTACAGAACAGTCATGAGCACTGGTTGTGTCTGTTACATGCTTTAGAAAGCAAATTATTTATGTGAGCAGGATTTTTTTTTCCATTTTAACATTAAAAAAAGCATTAGCAATAAGTGTCTGGTACATCAGCTCTTTGCACCTGATTTCTGAGCTGCTGCAAATACACAATACATGGTGCTCAATCTTTCATTTTAATGAGCTATTTTTTGTGTTGTTGATTTAATCTGAAGACTGCTTTTCCTCTGAAGTGAGAAGCTTCTTTTGTCATGTTAGGCCCGTAGAAGAAAACATTACAGGTGGATTGAGTTCACTAAATATGAAGGAGAGACCTTGCAGTGTTCAGCTTTGCACTTCACTTAGGGCTTGGGTCTCTTGCAGGTCTGATTCTGTACAATATTCTAGGTTATAACTCAGTTATAACTCACAAACAACCCCAGCCATAGCAAAGCATCGAGTTACTTGATAAATTTCACTTTAAGTATTTCTCCCCAAAGGTGCTGACATGGTTGGAAAGATGCCCTGGGAGGAACCACAACTCTGGATCAGTCTTTAGTGTGGCAGGGTACATGAAATGATGAGATGTCATGAGAGAACTGGCATTTCAGAGAAAATTCAGCAAAGTGGAAATAGAATTTCAAATCTCTTAAATTTTGGGTATTACAGACGTGTATCTTATATTCTGTGTGATGAATCTGAATTAACTCTGGGCCAGTGTTTCTAAACACAGAGTACTGTAGAAAACATCACAAGGAGAGATGCAAGATCTGTCAAGGGCAGTGATCACAGTCAGTATGTTAGAAAGGTTTCATTATTTGTTTCTCCAAGGAAATTTTGGTGTCTGAAGAAAAACTATTGTGTTTTCATTTTTGGATTCCACTAAATAAAATAGTGGATTTGCTGGAGGTAGTCACCAAATTTAGTGTGATCACTTGGATTTCTTCTGTCCCAGCAGTGATACCATATCACCATGTACAGTCCTTGAGCATGTTTAGTCACCATTAAAGAAGTTTTTGGGTTTTTAGCCATGTTTATCAAAATCCTCTCTTGTGAAAATGTAAAGCAAAAACTCACCACCACCTTTTACTGAAAGCTGTCCCTGCCCATGGCAGGAGGTTTGGAACTAAGTGAACTTTAAAGGTTCCTTCCAGCCTAAACCATTGTGTGATTCTGTGATCCTGTGGTTTTATTCTTTAAAAAAAAAAAAAAAAAGTTTTGTTGAGAGTCATTCCTAAAATTCAATCTTAACTTCAGACCAAAAAAGTGTATGTCTATATATTTCTAAATAATGGAGTGGAAAGTACATGTCAGTAGTTTTTTTAAAGCTAAAACTGAATGTGTTAAAATTGAGTTCTGCACAATATTGTGAAAAAGCTGAAAAATAGGATATGTTGTTTTTTATTATGATAAATTATTGTGCCTCAGGTGATTTCCAGATATCCTATGTGTTAAAGTAATGAGCACTTCCCATGCTGAACTAGTTTTTGCTAAGTTCGGTTCGTAAGCCAAAGGAAAAATTAATTTTTAAGAGCTGCATTTCTCTGAAGGTTCTTACAAAATGCAAATCATTGTAGTGAGGCCTCAGTAAGTTGCAATCTATTATTCCTTGTGTTTTATTTCAGGCCAGCTGAATGTAGGGAGATGCTTTTTGCTCCACACTGGCTCAGCATCGCTGCAGTCCAATGTTTTCTGTCCTGGTGCTATTTTTGTTGCTGCTGTTTGTGTTGAAGGCTTGTGATTTCATTAACAGTTATTTTAAAACCTGAACAACCTGACAGAGGGCTAAATAGAGCATAATTCTGTTTCCCATGTAGATAAGCTCAACAACACATGAATAAAAATCAGGTTGGCCTCTCCTCCATGCTTCACAAGTCTCCGGGGTTTCTTTGGGAGCCTTTGGGAAATGGGCCATGTTATCTTTAATTTTTTAAATAATTAGCATTACTTTAATCCAAAGTGTACTTCTAGATGAATTTGTGAATAATAATAGTTGTGATTGTTAAGACTCCTTTCTTCCTGGCTGTTTTTGCTGTTTTTCTGGCATGGGAGAGTGGGATCTTGCCCATGAGCCACCTTCCCTGGGTGGGAAGCCATGCACTGAGTAGAGTTAAACAATTTTCCCAGACTTTGAACCTGTGTTAGGTTGTGTTGAAACCCCAAACTTGTGTCTCACAGGTTAACTGCACCTATACAAGTCATCCTAAGAAAGTGTCTTTGTTACTCAGGGTGTCACAACAGAGGCTCCTGTTTCTCCTTACAATTAAGGAACTTTGATTAAATTACAAAGGCTCTCCTGATCCTTATTTTTCTGGCCTTAAGAATGGCACGGTGACCTTCTGCTGACACTACAGTGAGTGTGGGCTTTGTTGATGAATTTGAGATCTGCCCCTGAAGTTTCAACCAGAGATGCTTGCTCCTCAACACCAACTTTATTTTTTGAGGTTATCACTGTGACATTTGTCCCTTCTCCACATTAGGTTGCATGTTCTATTACTTATATTCATTCATTTGATGTGATTTGCTCAATATAAGAAAACAATCCCCTGCTACATTTATTTTTAAGTGAAGAGAAAAAAAAGACTTTTTCTCTGGAATGATGACAATGAGCTGTTTATTACCGCAAGCTGTGCGTTTTATTTTCTTATACTTAGAAAGCAGTGATTTGTCTGAATTTTTGGAGTGGTTTTTAAGTGAATAATGATATAAGAGCCTTCTTACTTGAGGCTTCTTATAAATGTAGTTATTTATATGAGGAAAAATTGTTCAAGCGTGAATTATTTATGCGGAGGAGAAAACTGGCTCTGGATTGATATAATTTTTCTTTCCCATCTGCTCTGAACGAATTTGTTTTCTCTGTGAGCAGTGAGTGCTTGCTTGCAACTTTGTTTTAGATACTTAGGAGCTCCTTTTAGTACTTCCCTTAATAAAGTGCTCCAATTCCAACCTCACCTTTAGTTCTTCAAGGCAGACTTTGTTCTCTCCTGGCTTCAAAGAAGTGTTGTGGTCTTTCCCCTTTCATTTTTAGCAGACCTGGTTTTGTCAGGTGTTTAAAAGGTAGTACCGATTTTTTTTTTCTTTGGGTCTGGTGATATTGTCATGTTTTTATCCTTAATTTTTTCTTTTTTTCTCTTTTTTTTCTCTACAACAAATAAGATTAATTGCACTTTACCCCCACCTCCTTTTGATTTCACTTTTGATGTCAGTCCCTTCCTAAGGTGGCAGTCTCTGCCTGGAATTCAGCCTCCCTCCAGGGGGAACTGTGATGTCAATTTACTCACTAGATTGTTTCAAAATGGGTAATTCTGCCATTGGGAATGTGCAGTTGTTGGTTAAAAGAGCATCCAAGCAGCCTTCCTAAAGGGTTGTTAATTATTGACAGTAAAGAGAGATGTGGAGGGGTTTATATCAATAAAGATCTCTCCTACCTCCAGCCAAGAATGACCTAATTTATTTTTTTTTTTAGGTACACCAGCAGGATCTGTCTGTAAACAGTTTCTAAGCAACAGCTCTCTGTCCTCTAGAAAGAATATCACTTTTTATCCCTGACTCCTGGCTTTTACAGCCCTTCTGCCCAAATCTGCCCTGGTTTAGGGGAAGGTTGGAGGAACCTCTTCAGCAAGGGTAATTCTCCCCTTTTGCAGTACCAGCACACACCTAGGGCTCGCTGAGGTGTTGGAAATTAAATCACTGTCTCCTTTAGTGCTGCTTTGGTGTCACAGCCCAGCACTGTGAATTATTTCTGTGCAGTTTCATAAACATTCTGTAATGATCAAAGAGCCTATATTTCTGCTTCCATTTAAATTTGGGAGGTGACAAACCAGAAACACCTAGGTAATTATTTTCTTTTCTTTGAATGATTACATGGTTTCAACTGGTTTTAAGGGAAAAAGTGAGTTTTCCCCATTGCACAACAGGTTGTTATTTTCACCAAGGCTTGTGTGGCATCTGTCAGACTGGGGAAATTCAGAGGTAAAGAAAAAGTGAGCCCTTTGTCTTCAGAGTTTTTATTAATCCCATCCCCGGAGTAAACACTAAGTTTGTTGAAGATTTGTGAGGAAGAAGAGTAACAACCTCATCAGTTAGCAGAGGATGGTGGGACCTACAGAAATGTTTTGTTCCTTTTACCTGGTTGTTTTTAATTTGCTCTGTTTTCTGCTACTGTTACACAGTATTTCAGTTTGAAAAATGGTCTTGCTGCTTTTATTAACAGAGAAGGCCTGTGGATGTTGGAACTGTTTGGATCTGAGTAATGGTTATGATTGATAATACAAACTATAGCCTATGGCCTGATTTAAAGGAATTGTAGAGTTTATTTCTTCTCTAGATGAGGTAAAATGATAGGTCTTGTGTTGGAGAAAAACAGAGCTCTCTGTAAGTTTCCTCTGCTATTGTGAGGAGCTGTCTAGTTTCTTACAACTCTCTGATTTCAAATCAAACAAAGGAAATAGAGATTTCTGCCAGGTACAGAATAGGGAGTGAAAAAGTAGTAGAGGCACTCTTCTGGCTTGCATTAAGAAATAAAAATGAGTAGAAGGAATTCTGAGAGAGAGGTTAGGTGTTATGATGTGCAAGTGGAAAGCACAACAAGAAAAGAAGTTTAAAATACCTGTCTGTTTAAAGCCTAACATCAAATTTGAAAAATCTGGAGTTAGAAGATGGATGAAACGTGAGCTTTTGAAGAACTTTTTATGAAAAGGGCAATAAAACTAAGATTTGTGATGTTCTTACTCTTTAGGGGCTGCTAGGATGGCTTCCTGTCAAATACCATAAAAACAGGTTGATGAAAGACCGAGAGTAAATTCTGCTTTTTACTGTTCTCAGCGTTCTCGCCTTCTCCATTACATTTTGACCAAGAGTAGTGTATCATCATAAAATTCAGACTGAAAGTGAGCTTTTGGGGCTTTTTGTCTTTCTGTTCATTTCTTAGGTAAAGAAAATGGTAATCTCAGGCAATCCCTACCAATATTTGGCCAATACTTCCCTCTAGTTTTGGGCCAAATTTAACTGATTGTCTTTCACGTAGAATAATTCCTCATTATTCTCATTATTTCTCTGTTATTCTTTGAGAGATGGATAAATTCCACTGAAAGAATGTCTCTATTACTTAAATATTCCACTGTATACTAAATATTCTTCTATCTACACGGCAAATTCTTGCACCTTTGCAAGCTCTGGGTTTATAGAAAAACCTCTCTTTTCATAAGTAAATTATTCTAGCTTTGTTTCCTGCATATATTAACAAAATGTTTGAAGATTGAAGGGAGTGAACATGCAGTGAGTCATCTCGTGTGGAGAATAAAACCTGATAGATTTGTGAATGATATCCAGCTTTGTGGAGCATGTAGTTTATTATTGCTGCTTTTTGGTTTTGTTTGGGTTTTTTTTTTTTTTTTAATATATTTTTGCTTTTAACAGATGTGTGAGGAAAGTTTTAATTAGACTCGGAAAGTGCTGTCTTATATATTTGTAAATCAGCAAATACTGGGATGAATTGAATTCAGTAGAACTTTAATATGGCTGTGAAGATCTGCCTGAAATGTCCCGAAGAATTTTTGGAAGTGCCTCCATTGACTGGATTTCAGGAACTTTGATTCCTAAACCTAAACACGTGGATGCCTAAAAAGTTTGAAAGTGAACTGAACACTGAAAGTTTTATGAAGTTCCTTGACTGTTCTGTGTTAGAACAAGTGGAGGATTTTAGCAGAATTGTGGGTTGGTCTGATGACATCTCTGGAATGCCAAACTCTGCCCAAGTCCAAGCCTGTGTTGTACAGAGATTTCTGCAACTCAGAAAATACTAAGCATGCTGATCCCAGGGACAGTGAATAATAAAATCTGTCCTTCTTTCTGTGGTGGTGTTTGGAAACAAGAGGATATGTGTGATTTGCTTGATCCCTGGATATTCCATCCAGCCTCTAAACCCAGCTGTTTATGGACTCCCTGAGTCTCAGGGCAGCAACTGGACCAGAGGTTTTAATTGAGGACAGATATATTATTGTTGCACAGATTCCCTCCTTAATATTCCCTTCACCTCTGAAACATCCATGAATCTGAGGGGAGAAATGTTGCCTGTTTGATGGTTTGAAATCTGATGAGTGAAGAATTAGAGGTGCATTTAATTTCTTGTGTCTGTTGTGAGTTCTGTTTGTCTCCGTGCTGTCTTCACACAGAATCATGGAATGGTTTGGGTTGGAAGGGACCTTAAAGATCATCCAGTTCCCATCCCCTGCCAGGAAAAGGGACACCTTCCCCTATCCCAGGTTTCCCCAAGTCCCGTCCAGCCAGGTCTTGGACGCTTCCAGGGATGTGGTTTAATCATATTTCTTCTCTTTTTTCTTATATAAAAATCGAATATTTGGTTGTGTTTAGACTCTCTTCATGTGGAAAGCATTCCATGTCTCCTGTCATGGAGATCCTATATGTACCTCTTCTGGTTCTTCCAGGCCTTTGTGAAGGTGAAAGGACATGGGGCACTAAGAATGTGGATGTAGAATAGATAGTGGCATACAAGTATTAAGCATCTTTTTTTCCTGAACAAAACTGTGCAGAACTTTAATTTTTCAAGGGGCTCTGGGATCAGCTGCTATCTTCAAGCCAACCATTTTACATGTAAAGTAAAGTTACTTTTCCCCATGGTATTCCCATGTTGTTCTCCATTTTATGTAATGAAAATGCATTTTCATCATCCATTTTTGCCTCTGGTCACTGAGCTTGATAAGATCTGCAATCTGAACAGGGACATTTATGATGGAGTGTTCTGCTTTATTTATTTGTTTATATTAATCATTAGAAATAGTCACTTTACTCTTCACCTCCTTTTTTTTCCAAAGTGGTGGCAGGAGTTCCTTCTGGGGACTGGTGATACTGAACAAGTTATTAAGGGAGGTTGTGCTTTACGTTCCAGAAAGCTCAGAATCCAATTATATAAAGGAGTTAATTGTTTTACAGGCAATATAATTATATTACATGGACTGAAGTTCTGCAATGAAGTAGGAAAAAGCTCAGTGAGGATGAGGCAAAATTTGTCTGAAGAACAACTTTACTGAAGTGTAGTCAGGGATCACAGGAGAGGAAAACTTGGTTTTGAACGAGTTTGGGACTAAAACTGCTACTGTTGAAAACATCTGAAACAGTGATCACAGAAATTTTGGTTCAAAGCCTTGTAGGAGGTGGGGGGAAAAGGCGAATTCACTATGGTAGTGTTTAATCTCCAGAAAGAGCTACACATACAGGGAGAGATGATTAAAAGGCAATTAAAAAGAACGCTTCAGGATTTTGTTCTTGAGAAGCTTCACAGCATCATGGAATCATTTAGGTTGGAAAAGACCTGGGAAATCATAGAGTCCAACCAATTCAAGGAAGTAGGAGAATAAATAATATTCATTAAAATAGAAAATGAGGGAAAGGCAATGAGGACTCAGGACAGCAGCGAAAGCTACTTTTAGATAAGAGAATTTTTTTTTTAAAAAAGGTATCATAATGTGCAAGTATTCCATGCCCAAAACGGGAGGCCAAAAATAATTCTGCAAAAACGTTCAAGACATGAAAACCAATTATGAATCTTTTTCAAATGCTTTGGAAGCAAGAAGTGTTGCAGAGAGTTGGCAGCCAGTAGAAAAGGGAGGTAGAAAAGGTAAAAGGCAAAGAGGATGAGGCCCAGAAGAAAAAAACAGGGGGACTCTGAGCATCCTTGTCGTGAAACAGCCTCTGAAGAGTGTTCACAGGGAAGCTTCCAGAAAAGAGGGCTGAGACTGAAGAGTTAGTTAAAGGTGTTTTAGAGGAAATAGATACAAGTAATATCATGTCACTAAAATTGAATTACTCTCTAGCTCACCATGTATTCATGTTTGGTCTCACCCTGTCTCAGATACAGCAGCTGCCTCAGGGGTCAGGTTTCATAGCACACAGAGCATTGATTAGATCCTGGATTGATACTGGCTGCTTTTTGCCAATTTTTATCACTACTTATTGTATTACTTTGTTTGAAAAGGTGCCAGTTTCACCTTGCTTTTTTTTCTTTTCTTTTTTTGTTTTTTTAATCTTTTGGTTTTGTTTTTTTTTTTTGGTTTTTAAACCCTTTCATTTTCCATCATAATCCTATATAGAAACTCTTTGTATTCCATTGAGATGCCTGTAATAATTTATTTACCTGACAGCTTGAAAGTTTCATTGCCTTTTTTTGAGTTTATCTGGATTCCTTTGTTTTCTTAATCTTCACAGAGATTATTTTTTTCAGAGACACTGATCAAAGATTCACTGTCAAGATGAAAACTGTGTATGAAAAGTTCCTCTGTGGAAAAATAAATCTGAAGTTAGGAAAATTGCTTTTTTTGAAGGACTGGCATTCCATTGTCACCTATTCACTTCTAACATTTCCTTTAGCCTGCAAATACTAATCACTTGTTAATTAATCCCATCAGAGAACATCAGGTTTTTATGTATTTATCCAAGCAGTTACAGCATGTTTTAATGTTGGTAAGGAAGAAAGTGCATTTTCTGTCTTTCTCCTTGACTTGGGGGATTTTCAGTTCCAGTAAGAGTCAGACTGGAGAGGTGCTTTGAAGACTGAAAAACAGATTAAATATGTTGGTTTCCTCTGTGGTCAGGGAACAGATTGATGGTAATTGCTTGGACAGGTTGCAAACAATTCAAAGTACAACTCTGCGGTTACTGTACCATTGTGCCTTGGATTTCTGTTAAATATCTCTTTATCTATATGTTTTTTTCTGAGTTGGTTCTATTCCCTTCTGCATTGCTTCTCCAGATTCTTTTCAGATCCGTTAGTGGTGAAATCAGTTTCCTTCTGAGAATAACAACATAGCATCAGTGAAAAAATGCTTTAAACTCTTAAAATGCTCTTGCACTGAACCTCATGAACCTTATTACCTCATGTAATAAGTTTGAAACTTTTTTGTGTTTAAAATTTCAGTTGTTTTGAGAACAGGTAATCTTGAAAATTTCCATAATAATTTTGAAATGGCCACTTAGAGGACGTGGCAGTGCAGAACCACAAACATCTCAGATTTATGTCATCTGACCATATGGACCTGGCTGCTGCTTTTCCAGATGAATGAATTTTGAGGATTCTCAGTGAAATACTCGACACAGTCTCTCCCTCTCTCACTGGAACTGTACAGCCTGTAACCATGTGTGTTTATAGATGTCTCTTGGTTCAAAAAGTACAGTTGTAGAGTGCTGGATATTTTAAGGATCAAGCACTGCTCTTCAGACATCTTTATGTAAGAGATATAGAAAAATTCCACATTAAATGCTAATTTTTTTTCTGGTGTAGGGATTTTTCTGAGTTTTAGAGGTCAGCCAGGTTTCTTCCCTCTGTGGAGTTAGGACAAAACCAAGTAAGCTGAGTAACTTCTGTGTATTTGTCTCATACCCTGCTGCTCCCTCCTTCCCAAGAGCAGAGATTTATATCTGGAAAACCAAATATTTTCTCTCTACCATTTCCTAGAGTGCTTTCCCAAGATAAGTGCTGTCCTGCTTTGGGTACAAATGGATACGGTCAGGGCAGTTTCTAATCCTCGACAGTTCCAGATTTCTTTGAAGTCCCTGGGTGTCCTGAGCATCCTCTTCCAGACTCAGCAGAGGGGATGTTTGAACAGCTTTCTCAGCATAGCAGACTTCCCACCAACTCCACAAAGTTGCTGCATTTCTCTCAGCTGTTTAAAATTCATGTGCTCCCAGCTTATTAAGACACTTTTTTGCTCTCCTTTCTCTGTGTTTGTGATTCTTTCACCTTCAGTCAGTAATAGGAAATCCTGTGCAGATTGAAAAGGCTGTAGAACCCAGATGTCAGTCATCATGCTGCAGTCTTCCTTCAAATCAGTTGTTTTCAAAGGACAGGAAAATTGTTCATTATACGTATACTTAATTAAATCACACTGCTCATTGAGTTTTTGCAGGTTTGCCTGGGGGTGGGAATAAAATCATGATCAATTTAAACATAGCATCAGTTTCTCTTCAGCCTTACTGTAAAAAGGATAATAAGGTTTTCATTACAGTCTTCCCTTTTCCAGAGGTTTATATCACCTACTAATTTACTCATTATAAGAACATTACATGGAAGGTTCGTGTACTAATCAAATTCCATTTGCAGAAAAATGCTCTCCAAACAGCTGTTCCACCTGCTCTGGAAGACAGGTGGTTTGCAAAAAAATTGCACTGAAACTTCCAGACACTTTGGTTCAGAGAGAAGGGAATTTTAGATCAGGGTTCTCTGTATCGTGGTGTGAGAGCTTCCTTGTTTCTATTCCCGTTTCATCTCATCCCAGGACTTTGACCATTTGAGAGAATGCTCTGAGGGCTGGAGCCCCTCTGCTCTGGAGCCGGGCTGGGAGAGCTGGGGGTGTTCACCTGGAGAAGGGAGGGCTCCAGGGAGAGCTCGGAGCCCCCTCCAGTGCCTAAAGGGGCGCCAGGAGAGCTGGAGAGGGACTGGGGACAAGGAGGAATGGCTTTGCACTGCCAGAGTGCGGGGTTGGATGGGATTTTGGGAAGAAATTCTTCCCTGTGAGGGTGGGGAGGGAGGGTGGGGAGGCCCTGGCACAGGTTTCTCAGAGAAGCTGTGGCTGCCCCTGGAAGCCTGGAAGTGTCCAAGGCCAGGCTGGATGTGACTTGGAGCGCCCTGGGCTAGTGGAAGGTGTCCCTGCCCATGGCAGGGAGTAAACCTGGATGTTCTTCAGGGGCCTTTCCAACCCAGACCAGGCTGTGATTTGATGAACATTATATCAGCACTTCCAGATTGAATTTCTGTTTCAAGAAAAAAGAGGGAGATGGGAAACGAGAACTTCACCTTGCTGTTCTTGTGTGGGTAGTGATGGTTTCTGTAATGGTTTTTATGACTCTTTGAGAGGGAAGGTGAGGCTGGGGTGTCACTCATTCCAGTACCTTTGGTTCTGAGTCTTGGGCAGCATTCCCATTCTGTTTGTGCCAAGTGCAGTGTAAATACCTGGCAAAAGCAGGCTCAGCCCCTCTGTTCCAAGTGAAAGCTGGAGTTTTTCAGATGGAGTGCAAACACAGAGTTAGTGTTTAGTTAGTTAGTGTTAGTCTGTTGGTGACAGAATTGGTCACCAAGGTGAGGGTCAGTGTTAACAACCCATCCCAATCCCAACCACTGCTGAGCTTCCTTCCATGGAGCAGCCAAGTCAAGCCCTTGGAGGAGGCTGAGAGGAAGCAATGAGGGAGCAGATCTTGGGAAGAGTTTCCTTGCAGGTGTCAAGCCCAGCCTTTGAGAGGGTGCAGCATTACCTGTGTAACAGTTTAGTCAGCTGCTTTATGGGATGTTTGGAGCTGAACTCAATGTCCTATTGCAGAAAGCTTATTTTCAGTAATTCCTTAGCTCCAGGGCTAAGTCAAGCAGCTGCTGTTGATGATTCTCTTTCTATGCCAGTTTCTGAGCTCTGTCATTTGTGCACAGCTGATGTGCGCTAAATTAACTTTTCATTTGAGAAATATTTATTCCAAACCTGGACTTTGTTTTTTCTTCTTGGTTTCACTCAGTTCGTTCTGCGCCTGAACAAGTCCTTGTATGAGCAGAACTGGGAGCAGAGCATGTGGATAGGAAAAGTGGTGAGGAACAGGTGGATGCTGCTGAAACCATCAGTGCTGCAGGAGGGAAGGCTCATTAAACTGCAGCCCAGTGGGTGTCTGAGTGAAGTTTGAAATGCTTTAAAAGTGAAGGTGAGAAGAGTGATGCAGAGAGGTGATTTAGTTCGTGGAAGAAGTTTGAGAAAGCACTGACTTTACAAAAAACTGAAGTACCTTTGTAGTAGTTTTCTGAGTGCATGTGGTGGAATAAGATTGCTGTTAACAGAGAGTGCAGACAGTGAGGTGCAGGATGATAACATCAAGAAGAGGAGGGGGAAGCATAGCTCCAGGTATATGGATGAGTCAGAATGTCACAAGAGTAATATCTTGGAAGATTTAGGTGTAGGTTGGATTGCACAACATAAGAAGAAATCCAAAAATAATACCTGTATAACAAGACAGATAATAATTTCATTTTTGACTGGGAGTGTGATTCTCTAGATAGAAGATTTAGGGGCCACGTGACTTCCTTCTTACCTCTTGTTTCTTGGTAACTGCTCTAAAAGCTGAGTATCCTGAATGCACTGTGGCAGTTCTGTTGCTTTCCATGTGACCTTTAAAGCCTTTTAGTCATTCCTTTCCATGCTATTCCCACTCCCTTCAGAAGTAGTTAGATTTGTTATTTCTTTTTTTGTTTTACTTTTGATTTTTTTTATATTGCATCAGTTTTCATTAATGATCCCACTTTAACAAAAAACTTGGATTTTATAGCTGAACTGTTCCTAATGTTCTCTTTATCCTTGTGATGATTGCAATTTCCATCACTTTGCCTGTTTTTTTTCCTTTTTCTTCCTTCTTTTTTAATACTTTCTTCTGCAGAAAATAGAAGATGCTTGGGAAATTATTTTATTACAAGTAATGGTAAGGCACCCTGAACAGGCTGAAAATCCTCTGAGAAATCTTAGCAACATTTTAGCTGATTTTCTGCAGGCAGGTGGATAATGTATTGTGTCAGAAAGATCTTTTTGCTTGTAGCAGGTAGTTAAGCATTGGATTTGGTCAGTGCTTGTTAGTCCTGGTGAAAGAAACGTAAAACATTATTTGGAGTGGTTATTTTAAGTGATTATTTTATTACTTACATCACCTGGATGTTGATGTAAGTCTTTGCCAGTTGTTCCACATTTAACTTGGGGGTACAGATATTCTTGCATCTCACTTCTGGTTTTTTGTAGCAGTGAACATAGTTCTATTGATTTAGAGGTGGGCGAATATCAGATGAATATGCTCTATATTGGCATTTTGGAACAAGTGAAAATTTACTGAACAGTTTTCTACAAGTTACCTGCAAGGCTAAACATTCTTTCTGCATGGATTAAGGCTGAAGTCAAAATAAAATCACAGTTTGAATGGAGATGTATGTAAACAGTAATTGATAATTTCAGTGTTTCACTTCAGTTGTTTAGTGCTACATTCATAGTGTTAGTAAAAAGCTAGACAAAAATATCCATCATCATTAAATCTATTAATTTCTGCTCTCATGCATGCTTTTGAAGAAACTCAAAGTTATACATGGAAGTTGGCACATAAAATCATGAAGTGGAACATATTAGGTTAATATTTGATGTTAAACCCTCCCCCTCCCTTAATCTGGGATGCCCCAGGTATAATTTCAGGGAAGATTTCAAGCAGAACATGCTTGTATGATGGGTACTTAGACTCACTGCAGAAATTTAACAGAGGTAGAAGAATTCAAATATTAAACAGCACTGAAAATTCCTCTGTAGTCAAAATTTGTGTTTTAAAAAAATTATCATATTTTAGAATAATTATATGAATTAGCAAATTTAAAAGAGTTAGTTTTCCATTTATGGGGCAATAAAAGTATAGTCAAGCTCTTCCGTGGTGCAGTTGTGCTATTAAAAACTTTTCTCAAACACTTTAAAAATCAACAGTGTGCTCATTATTTACAAAAAATAAGCAAATGACCAAAAAACTAGAGAGACAATTTGCATAATGTTGTAAACTTCTCTCCTTATAAAAGAAATAATTATTGGGTTGAAAAGAACTGCTGATTTGCCTAAATGCTGAATTTCCCGTTTGTACAGCAAACTTTATGTGGCATGAAATCTTAAATGATTGAGAAATCTCATCTGGGACCTGCAAACGCAAAGCTGGAATAAAAAGACAGTTCTAGAGACAGTGATTTCTTGGTTTCCTTCATGGATTTATAGACCTGTTAAGGTTGGTAAAGACCTCTGAGATCAGAGCCCAACCATGGATTTGATGGCAAATTTATGGTGAATTTGAACTGTGGGATTGACAAAGGAAAAGTCTGGGCCTGTTATTCCATACAAGAAATAATTGCATCAGATGTATTAAATTTTTTAATTTGGAATTTAAAAAAAAGAGTGATTTTTTTTCCTCTCTTTCTTGTTACAATACATCCCTCTAAGCCTTTAGAGTAATAGCACTTAATGTAGCCAGGAATTCAAACCAGCAAGTTCATTAGATAAGTTCCAGTTCAGTGGCACCTGAAATTTCCTCCCAGCTCTTCCTCCACCGGTTCAGTTCTGACTGAGACTAATAACAGTTTGTTAATTTGTTCACACCCGAATAAAATAAGGAAATTAGAAGCTGCAGTTTGCAGTTAACCTGTTTAGTCCCTGTGTTTTGCTGCCACAATTCAGGCACTGCTTGTGGTTCACGTGCTGTTGTCCTTGAAGTGTGCAGTGGGAGCAGCTTGGGGGATGCAGCTTTGGATGAAAGGGATGTTCAGGCTGCTCTTGGGAAGTGGGGCAGGAGCAGAAGCCCTCCCACATCTACAAAACAGCGAAGCACTTTTTTTTTTTGAGCGTCTCTTAGATGGAAGAAATGGAGGTGTTCAAGTAGCTCAGCACTGCAGTGCATGAAGAAATGTTGTTGGGTCATGGAATGGTTTGGAAGAGACCTTGCAGAACATCCAGTTCCAACCCCTGCCATGGGCAGGGACACCTTGCACCGTCACAGGTTGCACCAAGCCTCGTCCAACCTGGTCTTGGACACTTCCAGGGATCCAGGGGCAGCCATAGCTTCTCTGGACTCTCTGGTCCAATGTCTCACAACCTACTTAGAAATTTGTTCCTGAAATATAATCTAAACCTTCCCTCTTCCACTTTGAAGCCATTCCCTGTGTCCTGTCCCTCCTTCCCTTGTCCCCAGTCCCTCTCCAGCTCTCCTGGAGCCCTTTTAGGCTCTAGAAGGAGCTCTGAGCTCTCCCTGGAGCCTCCTCTTCTCCAGGTGAACACCCCAGCTGTCTCAGCCTGGCTCCAGAGCAGAGGGGCTCCAACCCTCAGAGCATCTTCTCATATGGCAAAAGTCCTAGGATGGGTTGAAATGTGGGCCAAGATGACCAAACAGTTTTTTCACCATGATGTTACTGTGGCAGCACTGCTGGGCTGTGCTGGACAGATTCTTGCTGAGATGCCGGTGTGTAGTAAACTTGGACTATCAACTGGAATGCAAAATAAATTATTTCAATTGCAGCTCAAATTAGATTTCTGAGCAGCGCATCCAGCTGGTTCTGCTTTAAGAAAAAGAAACAGCTTGCAATGTGATTTTTGGTTTTTTATTTATTTGGATTAAGTTTTGAGCTATAGCCAAACCTAGTTGTGCTTAATTTTGTTACTTGACTATGGATATGAAGGTGGTGCTCTCAGAGGGCGTAGATCAGAATCTGTAAGTGATGTCACAAATTCGCTATTCTAAGAGAAATGGATGATAATTCTTCTTTTTAGTGATACCATCATTCCCTGTCTAAAAAATTATAAAAATTTAAAGTATGTATTTTCATGAGACAGCTTTTCTGAGTAATTTGCTTAATCTGCTCCCTTTTTTTTTCTGTGTGTATAATTATCATCATAGCATTGCCAGCATTATTTAATTTCTGTAATTATCAGTATTAAAATGAAAAGCCTTGGTTTTTTGTCAGGCATTTTAACTGATTTCTCCTCTAACAGATTTCTCTTTCTCCCTTTGGTCTGTTTATTGAAAAGATTGGCAGTTCTGTAGAATACGGAGTTTGTAGATGCACAGTGATTTTCATATATTAAGGAAAAAATAATTATCACTCTTTTAGTTCTGATTATTCCTGTATCATTCCAGAGTTTCCGAAATGGGATATTGGGCACATGGTTTGTGTTACTGTGGCACACGGCTGATGGTGCTGGGTTCAGATGCTTTGGAGTGCAACCTGCTCCAGAAATCTGTGCACTTTTCCAAGCTGCATGTGGAAAATACAGGGGATTTGTCATTTCTACAGCATGGAAATGTAGCTTTGAGATCTTTTATTAAACCAGGAGATAAGGAAAATGAGAGTTTAGTGGAATCATATGTGTATCTTTGCTTAGTAAGAGGTGCTGAGTTGATGAACCCTATACTAGTACGTGAAGTTGCTTAGGCTGAGAGTTGTTTGGAGAACCTTTCTTTGAGGCAAAGTTAGGGGTTATATTTCCAACCACATTTATCCAAGTCCAGCTCAGTTTTCAGATCCCAAAAAATGACTAACTGAATTTACTGACAAAGCTGCCTAAAGGGCATCATCCCCACCCCCAGCATTTTAGGTCAGAGGAATTTTTCCGCTTTGGCCTTTAGAGTTGTTGAATCTCTTACTGTTGGAATTTGGATTGATTGGTGCTTTTGTCCTTCCCCCAGGTTTTTGCTTTAGGAATTCACTGAATTATTCCTGTTAGAATCTGTCCTCTCATTGCTCTCTGAAACAGCAATGACCAGGGCAGTGATTGTCCCCCTGTCCTGGGCACTGGTGAGCCTCCACCTTGAATTCTGTGTCCAGTTCTGGGCCCCTCATGACAAGAGAGACCTGGAGGGGCTGGAGCTGTCCAGGGAAGGGAATGGAGCTGGGGAAGGGTCTGGAGCCCCAGGAGCAGCTGAGGGAGCTGGAAAGGGGCTCAGCCTGGAGCAAAGGAGGCTCAGGGGGGCCCTTGTGGCTCTGCACAACTCCCTGCCAGGAGGGGACAGCCGGGGGGGTCGGGCTCTGCTCCCAGGGAACAGGGACAGGAGGAGAGGGAACGGCCTCAGGCTGGGCCAGGGGAGGGGAGGAATGGACATCAGGAATAATTCCCTCATGGAAAAGTTGTTTAGCATAGGATGGGCTGCCCAGGGAGGTTTGGAGTCCCCATCCCTGGAAGTGTCCAAGGAAGACCTGGATGTGGTGCTCAGTGCACTGAGCTGGTGAAAAGTTGGGGATTGGTTATGGGTTGGACTCCATTTTCTTGGAGGACTTTTCCAACCTAAATAATTCCATGATTTTTGTGATTCCCATGCAAAGCAACCACAATCCACAGGAGGCAAAGCACTAATGTCACCCCAAGGAGCCAAACTCAAATTTTCAAGGACAGAAAGTAAAGGCCAGCAGGGAGATATTTTATCCCACCTTTCCTCTGGAAGCATTACACACGGGAAAGATGAACTGCCTAGTTGGAATGTATTGCTCATCTTTGTCTCCGCTCTGTCTTGCAAGAAGTTCTATTACATTCAAACTTGTTTAAATCCAGAATGGCTTCAAGAGACTGCTTTAGAGCTGCATTTTAGTGTCATAAAGTATTTTTTTTCATTTTTTTTTGAAAGGAAGATAAAGGTTGAAAATAACTATAGACCCTGACCTAGACTGTTGAATAATGTTTGGACAGAACAGTAATAAATTGTAAACATAATTCTTTTCCTTGAAAATCTCAAAGCTTCATTTGATAGAGATATTCTTAGGTAGTTAAAGAATAATAAAGAAGTCTTCCCCTATCAGTAAATGGTTACAGCATCATTATTATTTCACTGTATCTTTCTTCCTCACCATATATTTCCAGATAACACACAGTGGATGAAACTTTTTAATTTCACTTTGTTTAGATTAGCAATATTCTTACAAACACGGACTCCTTGTTCTATATTTGATATGGAACATGATAGCCCATTTGTATGGAAAGGGAAGTAACAGATACCTCTGTGCTTTTATTTTTAATTAGTAGGTAGTGTAAAAGAGCACTGGAATGCCACGTGCAAATCTCTGTAACATAAGCACACGCTGCTGGCAGCCACAACTTCAATTTGAAAGGCCACCAGCACTTCTCTGAGATTTTTTTTGCTGATGTTTTAGGCAGTGGAGCTATGTCTTAAACAGCTCTGTTTTGCTGTGGGGTAATGTGTGATGCACAAGGCCCAAAATTGAAGCAATTAGAGTGGGAAAAGTTTTATCAGGCTTTATGGTTTATTTTTTTGACAATGCAGGATTCTTACCCCTTAAACAATGTTTTCAAATGTGTGCCTGTTGTAATCACAAATGATCTTTCCTAAAGTTTTTTTCCACAGTTTCTGAGTGCAGATCACCTTAGGAAAGGCGTCCTGTATCTCAATTTTTGTGGTTTCCATGTTGTACTTCTCCTTCATATTAAAGAATTGTGATTAGGAAAAAAAAAAAAAAAAGATTGAAGTTTGTTCCATTTTTCTTCTCATCAGTTACTTTTCTAAAGGCAAATCATTCTTCTTGATCAGTGACCTCTAAAACTAGTTCATTTACATTTAAATACTATCTGTCATTTACATTTCCTAATAAAAGGGGAATAAAAGGGCCACAATATTCACATTGAAACATTAGTTTTCTCCTATCACTGTAAAAACAATTTATTCTAAGCATCATATCTATGGAAAATACTAACATTAAAATTGAAATTGGAAGTCAATACTTGACGAACTGACACAATGTCGTTATATTTTACTTTTCCTTTGTGGTCTTCCACTTTGCCTGCTTATGAGGTGTTTAAATTCCTTTGCCTAATTTTTAATTTTTTAGAATAGTTTGCATTTACAGAGTGCTGGATACTATTGTTTGATAGACTTGAATTATTTTTTTTTGTTTAACTTTTGGATGGAAATTTTAATTAACATACAGAACATTGGCATTTAAATTCTTCTCATTTTAAGACTGTATATATGCAGGATGAATGCATTATTTTTCTTACTGCTTAAATCTGTGCAACAAATGTTATCTGTAGCTGCAAATGATTTTATTTATTTTTTGGATATGTATGTATATTATCATATCCTTTCAGTTTTGTAAGTGGGAGATTTCTGGTTAGTATACTGATTTTTTTTTCTTTAAATGCTGAAATAAATATAAGAAACAAAACTTTCCAGTATTTTCGAATACTATTTAGAGCCTGAACCTTGAATGAAGGTGTGGAATTAGACATGACATAGAAGTGATATAAATCCCAAAGCTGGAACATAAATCCAGCTGTGATTTAGAGTATATGCATAGCACTAAAAAATGCAGATGGAGTTCTGACCTCGAGGGCTCCTGCAGAAAGTAAAGGACATTTTTACACTCTGCCTCTCTCTGTTTATTTTGCATGGGGGTAATAAATATACGGAAGATTGGCTTAAAATTTAAACTATTACTTATTAAAAAAACCCAACCAACCAATAAAATACGATTTTGAAAAGCGTTCCTGGGTAAAATTTCCAAACACTTGCAGAAAGGAAACTCTAAAGAGGTTTTATCCTCAGCTTCATTATGAATTGATGAACTTGTAATTTAAATCAGTTTTGCTCATTAATTTTCATGTTAGTGAGCGGAAGTTCATTGTATTGATCAGAAGTTCTAAACCTGGTGTGATTAAAACCCATAAGTGCTATGAGAGAACAAACACTGGTGTTGCTCTCTGATGTGATTTCTGCTTCAAATTAACAGGATCTCGTTAATTTGCTCTGATGGAAGAGATCTGGGTTGGTTTAATAATTCATCTCATAGAACAGGTGTCAAGGACACTGAGTGAATCTCACTTATTCTAATTTTTGAGGCTCAATTTAAAGCCATATTGGTAACTTACTAACAGAAACTGCCTTTTATATTATTTTAAGTCATCTCTCAGGAATGTGAAGCCAGGTTTCACTCCAGAGCTGTATTGTGCAGAAATGAGGAGGGTGGAGCAAATGCTGTTGCAGCTGTCACTCGCCCATGGGCAGATTTTTGGGTTTTTTTGTGTGTAGATGTCTGAGTAAAAATGACAGAACCAGCATTTTTCAGTTTCCCCTGGAGAAGTTTTGGAAACTTGCTGGGTAGCTGGAGAACAGCAGTTTTTTAACTCATTTTTTGGGCAGATTTGGAAAAGGTTTTCTTTGGTCATGCCTTTCCTCCCACTCCTTTCAGGAGTTAGTGTTTATTTCTGTTTTGTGTTATTTTTGAGTGACCTCTCTCTCTAGAGTAATCAACTGACTGCTTGATTAAAATTGGATGTTTTGCATAATCAAATGGGCTTTTTGGCCTTTCTTGCTTTGATGTTAGGTTTTAGTGGAGACCTCAGTGGTGCTGCTGCTGCTCCAGGTGTTTGGAGGATTTGGAAGTTCTAGTGAGTAGGATTTTGTTTAATTTTGATGGGCATTAATACCTTCCTGTAACTGATAATTTTTGAGAGGTTGAGATGATGAAAGAGAACCTAAGTTGTGCTTTCTATACTTAGGCTTTTCACATTCTAATTTCCCTTTTTTTGCCTTATCTCGCCATTATTTATAGACCTTTCAGTGTGAATAATTTCCAGGTGAAAGCCTTTGGGCTTTAATACACTGGGATATATTTGTTTTTCCTGGGTCTGCAATGCTTTATTTTAATTTTTAAGTCAGTGGTTTAAGGAGCAGAGGGACACCTTAGAGAATCCTCTTCTCAATGCCCTGATTTTCTGTCTGCTTTTTGTAAAGCTTCTGTACTCCCTTCCGTCAGTAATTTTGATTTTTCTATGACTTTTTGATCTTTCTTAGATAAACACATTGCACTCTCCTTTTCCCCTTTCCACCACACCTTTTCTTTTGAAGCTTTCATGAATTTACTGTCATGTTTAACACATCCCCTTTAAATGTGGGAAAACTTTAATAAGGATGAGCCAACCTAACTCGAAGCTTGAGATCTTTGTCACTTTCCTGTCCCTACCAGTACCTGTGAGGATTATTTCTGGGGCTGTAAACACACTTGTCTGTGTGCTTTTAATCAGTTAACAGTTTCTGTGGCCATTCAGTTATAAAAACACTTCTTGTCTTGGTTTTGATTGAAGACTTCCCTTTTACCATTAACTGTTTCTTAGGTATTGCTGCAACTTTGGATGCTTTGATGTCTCTGCATTTGAGTGCCATTACCTATTAATGAATTTATTAAACCTCATCCATCAATACTCTTTAGTGCCTTAAACCCAGATATTTTAGACAGGCTGTTATGAACTTTGAGGTAGCTTCAGTCACATCATTTACATATCCCTAATTATTATTTTTTTTAGATCTGTCATCTGAAGTCCTACAGAATGATGAGAAAATGGGCTTAAGATAGTGCCTCTTGTGTTTCCAGCCACTATTTCATGTGGCATTCTGCTCTGAGTGGAGCTCTGCTGATAACAGATAAAAATACTGATAAATACTGAATAAATACTCATAAATACTCTGCTATGGGCTCCTTTAGCAATGTTCAGTATTGCAGCAAAGAATGAATTTACCCTAGAATACTTAAGTTTTTGACACAAATCTGGTGGCTTCAACAGAAGGACAAGTAGGTCGTGTAAAAAGAAGCAAACAAAAACTTGCTTGTGAAGTGTCTGCATTTTTCTGGTTCTGATCTCCAGTCTGGTTTACCTACTTAGCTTGAATTTTCTTGTGTAAGTAAAATTATTCTTGGAATGTGCCTTTTTTCTATATCAGGGGAGTTCCCTAGTAGGAAGAGGCAATGAGATTTTGCACTGTTGGATAGGAATTTTCTCCTGAGAAAGGCAGTCCCCCGTTTTCCTGTCAAGAAAACCAGTACCAATGTATTTCGTAATAGGCAAGGATATAGCCAGGTGTATCTTAAGTAAATAATCTCACTTAAATGAATTTATTCTGGAATATTATGCATCTTGTCAACTTTGATGTTATAAGAATAAATATCCCATATTTTAAGACTAAGATTATAGTAAAGATTTGCACAGTAGAATCAAAATCTCTTCTGAGATGTTTGGAGCTGATAGTTTGTACTTGTTCAACCAAAAGAATGATTATACTCTACACAGTACACTCATGCTAATACCTTGTCATGAGAGAGCAAAGTGTGCAAATCCCCAAAGATTTTACAAAATTAATCTACTCCAAACCTTAAAAAAAATCTAAATGGAAAAAGAAATTAAAAAACTCCATTGCACTCAATTATTCTTTACTTCTGTATCTGTTTGCTGTGGAAAATTATTTTTTTATGTAAAAATCGGTACAAAATCTATTTTTACATGATGTCACTGTAGATGTTTCAAATATTAAAGCGAATTCCTGCTTGTAATGAATTTAGAATCACAGTTGTTCTAGGGATCACTCGTCTGGTGAAGTTTAGTTTTTAATAATAAGTTCCTGTGAAATTCGTCATGCCCAATATTAATATTTTCACTTGAACACAGCTAAAGCCAGATTCAAAAAAATTTTAAAAAACCCAAAACATAAAGAAAAGCCTTGGTCAAAGTCCATAAAATTTTATGGTACAAATGACTGAACTGTGTTCCTTGGAATAGTTGCTATGGAAATTCTTTTTTTTTTTCTGCTGGGTTTTTGTTGTGTGCAATGAGGCTGTTAAATAACAGAAGAGATTACAGAGAAAGTTTGAAAAATAAGTGTAAGCATTTTAGTGGAAGTACTTGGAATAGTCATCACATCTTGGGTCACCTAGCACTGTCCCATCCTTTTTGGCTTTAGGGATTCTGCTCACAAATTGTCTCTGCATATCAGAGTTAGTGGTATAATAGGAAATAGGAAAATTTGACTAAAGAGAATAAACAGGCCACATTGGATGTTGGCTTTATGGTCACTGGTTTTATTTCTGACTAAGAATAAAGTTCAGTTTTGCTAAGTCTATCACACTTCATCAGATTGATATTAGAAAGAGAACCAAGAGGAATCCAAATTCACTCTCCCATTTATTTGTCTTTTTGATATGTACAGAATTAATTTTTTTCCAAACATTTAAATGCACTGGGTTCAGTGTATGTTTAACTTAAAAACAAACTAGCAAAAATGCAATTATGATAATCAGAAATTGTCAACAGAAAGGAACCCATCTTTGAAATGCTGTGTTGAAGGGAAAAGGCAGTTGTAGAAAAGTTTTTGAAAACTACTAAGAGAAGAAAGAATTGGGACAAGTCATCTGCTACACTGAATTTAGAAGTATTCTCCAAAGGTTGTTAATAAAGCGATAACATGTGTGTATAATAAAAAAGGAAATGGGAAACTGGAAAGAAATAGCTGACTTTCAAAAAGACTAGGGGTTAAATCACATTTGAGAATTTTTGGTGCTTTTAAGCACCATGGAGTCATCATCAATCTTATATAATAGGAAGTCAAATCTTTTACTGATTGAAGGCAATAGAGAAAATTACGATGGTTTCAATAAAGCAGGTTTAGAGCCTGTATCATGGTCTGTAAGGGAAGACAGAAATCTCTGCTCTTGTGAGATCCTCTTGTGTCTGACACACTCCTGAATTGCCAAACTCCTGATGAATCCTATCTCAATCTGCAGCACTCGAGGTCATAATTATAACTTAAATGTGGATTGACTACAGTACCAGCAAGTGTAGCCTAAAAAGAAAACTAAAGTTATTTCAAATAATCTGAAGAATGAGAATATATGAGACTTGAGTATCAGGTTTTTCTTTAGGTTCATGATAAAAAGTCTGAAAAAAATCCAATTAGAATCTAGTTTGTCTTTGAAATTCATGTAATATATAAGTAGTTTTTGAACTTTATCTTGCCAAGGTTTTTAATGAATCTACTGAGATAGCATGGCTCAAACGAATAATAAATTGTGTGAATTGTTTCAGTTATTGCAAATAACTTTGGGGTTGACAAACTCATGAATTCGACACTGCCAAGTGCAGGTCAGAGCAATCCCTGGCAGCAGCACAGCCTGGGGTTCACCCTGCTGGAGCAGCTCTGTGGAAAAGGGCCTGAAGAAGCATTTCCAGCAGGTCAGGGAGTGATCCTTCCCCTCTGCCCAGCCTTGGGACACCTCTGGGGTGCTGTGTCCAGCTCTGGATCCTCAGCACAGGAGAGACCTGGAGCTCCTGGAGCGGGGCCGATGGAGGCTGCAAAGATGATGAAGGCACTGGAGCATCTCCATGTCCAGGAAAGGCTGAGGGAGCTGGGGCTGCTCAGCCTGGAGAGGAGCCCCAGCTGAGAGGGGCCCTCAGCCCTGGGTGTCCCTGTTTGCCCCAGTCTGTCCCTGTGTGTCCCAGTCTGTCCCAGTCTGTCCCAGTCTGTCTCAGTCTGTCCCTGTTTGCCCCAGTCTGTCCCAGTCTGTCCCTGTCTGTCCCAGTCTGTCCCAGTCTGTCTCAGTCTGTCCCTGTGTGCCCCAGTCTGTCCCTGTGTGTCCCAGTCTGACCCTGTGTGTCCCAGTCTGTCCCTGTCTGTCCCAGTCTGTCCCTGTGTGTCCCTGTGTGTCCCAGTCTGTCCCTGTGTGTCCCTGTGTGTCCCTGTGTGTCCCAGTCTGTCCCTGTGTGTCCCTGTGTGTCCCAGTCTGTCCCTGTCAGTCCCAGTCTGTCCCTGTGTGTCCTTGTCAGTCCCAGTCTGTCCCTGTGTGCCCCTGTGTGTCCCTGTGTGTCCCAGTCTGTCCCAGTCTGTCCCTGTGTGTCTCAGTCTGTCCCAGTCTGTCCCTGTGTGTCTCAGTCTGTCCCTGTGTGTCCCAGTCTGTCCCAGTCTGTCCCTGTGTGTCCCCGTGTGCCCCAGTCTGTCCCTGTCTGTCCCAGTCTGTCCCAGTCTGTCCCTGTGTGCAGGGAGGGTCAGAGCAGGGCCCGGGCTCTGCTCCAGGCCCAGCAATGGCACCAGAGCCACGGGCAGGGGCTGAGCCCAGGCAGTTCCAGCTGAACAAGAGGAAGAACTTCACTGTGCCGTGACCAAGCACTGAACAGATTGTCCAGAGAGGCTGTGGAGTCTCCTCCCTGGGGATATTCCAGAGCTGCCTGCACAGCCTGCTGTGCCCTGTGCTCTGGGATGGCCCAGCCTGAGCAGGGAGGTGGCACCAGTGACCCCTCTGTGGTCCCATCCTGGGATCCTGTGAGTTGAGTTTTAAAATTTGTAGGTATTTAAAAAGTCTGGTATATAATGAGAAGTAATGATAGTAGAGTCCTCCTGTATTTTTTTAATGAGCTGCCAGTCACTTCAATGACCAAGTCCTCTTACTTTGAGTACACCAAAGTTTCGTTATAAATGTAATATATATTCTCCTTTCTTGCATAACACAGTACCTGTATAGCTGAAATCATAACATTAAATGTCTCACAAAACCAATTTATTTATTTTGTCCTTTGGCAAGCTGGAAACACTATTTGTCTATTACAAAGAAAGAGAATAGCACAGATGAGGTGACATCTTGAAATTACTAAAAACCAACAAAAGCTGGGGAAGTATTTGAAACAAATTCTGTGTCTTCTACTCCAGTGTAACACACATCCAGAAGAAAAATTTACTTGGATAGGATGAGGCATCCTGGACTGGGCTGCATCTTTTCACATGGACACTGCAGAGCTGTAAACTCTGCAATCAGCAGAATTTATTTTATTTCTGGCTGCCATTACTTCCATCACGAGTAGGTTGCCTTCATCTTGCTGCAGTTGGAGCCACCTCATATTAACAGGCTAAGCTAATGGTTTTTTGGCTGAAAAAATTGGGCACCATTGAGCTGAAGAGTCATGGAAAAGGGGAGGTATTTCCTTGGAGGATTATTGCAAGATTTCGTGTTAATCAACACAGTTTAGTGAATTGCATCACTGGAATCCAGAACTGTCACTTTTTATAGACAGCCAGGCTCACTGGTGTAAGCTGTGGGATGGATACTTTATGGGTTATGATCCTAGAAGGATTTTATAAATAACTCCAGCTTCACTGGGAGGTGGTATCTGTGGCTGGCATTAGTGGTGTAATTCAAAGTTATGTATTAGTGTGGAGGTTCTGCACTGAAATAAATGTTCCTGAAAGGTCAAATGGAATGTATGCAGTCAGGTCTGGCCCTGTTCCCAGATTTTATGAATGAAAACATAATATTGGGCTTGTAAAATCATATCCTTTCTCTTTTAGTGGAAAGTAGTTGTTTTAGCTTACTTCCTTTAGAATTAGTAACTGCTTGTGTAATCTGGTGTGAAAAATGAGATACCTTGCTGTTCTGTTTCCTTGGGTACAAGGTTGTCTTCTGTGTGGTCCTTTTTTCAGATGATTGCTTCCTTTGTGTTACAGAGGGAATGCCATTCTCACATTTTGGCATGAGTAAACATCTGTGTATCCATGGCAGATACTGAAACTCTTTCCATCCAAAACCTTTTTCAGATGTCTCCTCTTTATCCAAGTCTTAGTTTTCCACAGATGGCAAATGGAAACAACAAAAACAACAAAAACCAAACCAAAACAAACCACAAACCCCAACAAACTGAAAAAAACCAAAAAGCAAACCAAAACTGTCCCCCTCCAAAGCACCCAAAACCCCAACAAAAACAAAGAAAACCCATAAACGACCCCTGCAAAAACAAGCAAAGCAAACCAAAATAACCCTGAAAAAAATAGAAAGGGACAAATTAATGCAGTTTTCTGCAGTACAAGAAAGTGTACTTGGAAGTTTCTGTGGGAGTAATACAGCATGAAGCAAAGCTGAAGTGCTTTATAATACCAGAGTCCTAAGTGAAGTATACATATTTTACCTTGATTTGTTCTGCTTATTTTGTGAAATCTAGCTTTTTTTTTTTTTTCTCCCCCAACACCTTTCATGAAAAATCTGGAAGATCATAATGTGGCTGTCAATGGGAACTTTATTTTTTGTTTAGCTTTTTGAGAGTTGCTGGCATGTTTTAACTACTCTTCCCTTCCCAATGTACCTTCCAAAGTAAATATTCATTTGAGAAAACCTGGCTCTGTATTTTGCTTGTAATCTAGTTTTGAGTATTTTATCACGTACAAACTACCTTAATTACCTGTGGAGTTTCTACTCTGGTTATAGAAAAAGTAGCTGCTTAAAAAATCAAATTGTGGCACCAGTACAAAGGCAAATGTGTGTTCTGTGCCCAGAGGATTTCCCTGTGACTCGTGGTGGAGTCATTAATCAAATATATTTCCTTAGTTTTCTGGTAAAGGAGGAAAGAATGGAAGTTCAGTAAATGGAGGTGTCAGTGATTTGAGTGGAAGAATGCTCTGCCTTTTGTTTTGTTTTAGTGAAATTGGAAGTGCCATTCAGCTTTATCTGGAAGTTCCATCCAGCACTCTCAGGTTCGTGAGTTTTAGTGGTGCACTGAGCAGGAATAATGTTACATTTGAGACAGAATTATTGTGCCCTTCAGTTACTATATGTGAGCCTGGTTCAAATTCTGCAGTGTTTCAGCTGAAGAGAAGGAGACCTTGGTGACGCAAATGACAATTTAAATACTTGGTTAAATATCAGGAAACACAGATCTCTTCAAAAAACTAATAAAAATCTTCCAAAACATAAATGCTGTTTTCTGGAGGAGGCTGTGCAGACCAGAAGATATGCAAATATTGGATTTAAAGGTAATTTGTGTAAGCTAACACAGCTAATAATTGGAATTTACGTATGCGCTGGCATATGGGAAAAACTAATTAACCGCTCATGCTTAATGTTGCATAATAGAAAATGGTAACTTGCAGGCAAATGCATGAAAAACTCATCAGGTTCTGGTAAGCAGGAGCCATGATTCAGATTTTGGGATTCAGGCTGGATGCTGCAGTGTTCTGTGGGATCAGCAGTGTGCAGTGTTGGGCTGTCTGTGAGCTGCATTAAAAAAAAAAAACAACCTGGGACAAATCCCATTTCAACCCTGGATTGTGGGAGTGAAAAACTCTGAGGGACTCCTGGGAGGTGAGATTGGAAATGGGCTGTGGCACTCTCAGTCCTGGCTGGAAATCCTGTAGGCACTGGAAAGCTGGGAGTGGCAGTGGGAAAGGCAGGTAATGCCTGGAACGTCCCAAAACTGTGAATGGAAATAGACTTTGAAACAGAATTGAAATGACTTTGAAATTTCCTCATCCAGCAGTCATAGAGAATTTCTGATTTTGAATGCAAAAGTCAGAATTATGCATGAATATTTATTTTTATACATATATATACACACACACACACACACGTATGATTTTAAACCAGTTATGTGCAATTTTTTAATTTAAACACTTCAGCAATTGTCACTTCAGAGAAGCAGGTAGAGTGTGTATAGCTGCTGATATACAAGTTAGAGCTCCTTCTTGTTTAACCATGAAAGGCACAAAAGTGTTGAATTTTTTTCTATGTTAGAGAGCTGCCTTGTACAGTTTTGTGATCCTAAAATTATTTATCCATATATTATGTTCTTCTGTGATGGATGTGGAAATGTAGAGTAAGTTGTCAAATTGTTATTTTTAATTTAATGAAGAACGATAAATGCTTTTCTGTTCCTTTTAACTAGAAAGAATAAATCAAATTTCCTACTTCACATAAAAGTACACATCCTTTCTTACTTGTTTTGCATTTGGGGCGCATAAGAATAAAGAAAAAAATTTGAATAATTCCTAAATCAACAATAATTTTTCAGCCATATAAATATATTTAAATTATCTACCAAGAAGGCAAATTAAATATTTAGTATATAACTGTGGACTTCCATACATTTTCAGCTGTAATTTTGAGCTGCAGTTTACAACAACAGTACAAAATTATACCATGGAGACAGAGTAATTTATGAGATGTGTTTGTAGTTTTGCAGCTGATAAGGACAGGATATGAAAAGAAAAAATCACAGCCACAGTGCAGAGAAGTGACAAAGGAGACAATTTATGTGATTCAGACAGGATGGTGCAGAAGATTGTTTCAGGGAGAAAGGTCAACTGTGTACAAAGCTGCTCCTGAATATGTTACATTTAAATTAATTAGGTTTATTTAAATGGAACTCGAGGTGACTGGGTCCACACTGGGTATGGCTTTTATCTGCCCAGGGTAACTGAGCTACTTTTCATTCCTTTGCCTCTGGCTGATAAAATGAAACATTATCTTAAGGCATTCTGAGAGAATGGAGCAGTGGATGATGGATAGATAACTCTGAGGAAGAGTAAGAAACAGCAGTGGTGATTAGAAGACTGATTGTATCAAGAACATTTAAGAAATTATCATTTTTCTCCTCCTCTTATGCCCTTGTCTCATTGATGGCAGCATCAAAATCAATCCCACAAAATAATCTCTTCTGATTTCATGCTTTCTTCTCAGACGTGAATACTGTGCTTTGAGAGGAAATACAGGGCATCAAAATTATTAATGGGAAGAGATAAGTTTGTGGCTCCCCATCTGAAGAGAATTGTGTAGGAGATGCAGAAGGTGACATGAGTGAAGATGAATGCTGAAGGTCTGCTCCCTTTAGGTCATCCCATTCTCAGAGGCAGAGCTGCCTTTGTCCTGAGATGACTACAGATGAGAGGAAGGCCCAGGACACAGCATAAATGATGCCAATAAGTGCTGTCACCGTGTCTGATAACGAGAAATATTCCCAATAATGGCATTATTTGGTCTGCTTGAACATAGGCTTTGAGTGTGAGATTTCAGTGGCAACAGAAATAAAATATTAAGCCCTTTATAAATCATACTTTTTATTATTATTTTTGTAGGGAAAATAATAAGCTGAGTTGTCTTACTTTAAAATAATGCACACACAGGTATTGCTGTGATATTCCTGGCAAAAGCCTCTGACCTATAAACCTGATTTCCTGTATTGTCATTTTTAGCAAAAACTACCTTAAATTACCCCCTTTAGTGGTAGATTTCAGACCTGTGTTAGTGTAAACAAATAGAAGTAGAAAAGATAATGGTGAAATTCTGGGATTAGCATTTTGTCTAATTTGGTTATAAACTGTATAACAAGGCTTGGATTCGGCATTTATTAATAGATTAGATTCATTTATGGATTTGATTAAATGTGCTCATTGTTGTGAAACATTTTGTTGCAAGTCTTGCATAGCTAAGATTTATCTTAGGTTATTATTTTAATGTACTTTGCTTGCTTGCAATAAACTGGTGGAATTGTGTAGAACTAGTTTTTTCTTCCAAAATTTTATCAGTTATTGCCAATCCTTGCTTAAAAATTTTCTTATGAGGCCAGCCCTGTGGTGATGTTCCCAAATTTGTATCTAACAAGGAATTTCAAAGTAATGGAAGTTCAGTACCAGGGGTTTCATGCCATGACCTCATACATAATTAATTTTTTGCCCACTGTGAGAGTTTAGAATGGTTTTTCGTGATGGTAGAAATAGAACAGTAGTGGTTTATTGATATGTTTTTGATTATAGTGTGTTTTATATGTTTGGAATTAAATTAAAGTTTCAAAAGGCAAGTATTTTCTTACTAATATCTGGTTTCAGTTGTGTTTTCTCTGATTATAGTAAAAAATTAATTGCTGGTAGGAATGTTTGATTTCCTTTCTGTGATCTGAGGAAGTAATTAAGTGCTGTTAAATAGAATCCTATTTCTTGAAATGAGTTCACTTTCTTTTGAATTTCCTCATTAGCTGCTATCTTACAATTAAGTAATTGTGCAAGATCATTATGGATTAAAAGTAGTGTAGAGGATTTAAATGCGTATTGCTGCTTTTGGGAACTATTGAGGGACTAGGGAAGGGAAAAGGTGCAGAAAACCATGGGAATATTTGATTTAATATGACTTTTCATTTTCCTGTGAAACTAAAATGAAAGTAAGGAGCTGATCAACCTGAAAGGGACTTAAAGGTGGTTTTTATATTTCTTTGCTATCAGGGGGCACAAGGGCAGAGGATGGGACAGTGGGGAACAGCCTCCAGTTACACCAGGGAAGGTTTGGGTTGGATAGCAGGAGAAAATTGTTCACTGATAGAGTGGTCAAGCATTGGAAGGGGCTGCTCAGGGCTGTGGTGGGGTCATCATCCCTGGAAGTGCTCAAAAAAATAAGTATATGCAGTGTTTAATACGGTTTAGTGGCAATGGTGATATTCAGAGGTTGGACTTAATGATCTTGGGGGTCTTTTTCCAGCCTTACTGGTTCTGTGTTAGAAGAAAAAAAAAAGGACTTCTCTTTCTGCCTGATAAATAGATCATATATAATGTGTATAATCTGTTTTCTCTCCCTTTTGTCACCAATGGCCCATGGAGAGTTGTCTGAACCTCCCTCTTGTCAGGATGTGAGAACATTGACAGCCGAACAACTTTGTCACTGCCATGTAGATAGAGTGGAGAAGAAAATGTCACCACCAGTTCAACCCTTGAGTTTTTTCTGTGCCTGCCCTTCTCAATAGTGATTCCTCACTTCAGGAACATCGTGGGTCTGTGATAAGAAGTAATTTTCATGAGTGCTTCTGTGTGAAGCTGAATGGTTCCTCTGTGCTCCTCTTTTGGTAAATAGGCTTCTGATGTTTTAAAGGCAAACTGCAGCTGCCATCTCTGTGTTTCCCCTCAGACCTGCTGGTTCCTCGATTCCTGACCCTCCCTGTAAGGGCAAAGCCATTCCTGCTCTAACAACCTGGTGCCACAAGCACTGCTTGCTTTGAGACACAGGAAGAGGAAGAGGAGTAGATTTATCTCACTCCTAAGAGCTGGCCCAGTCTTCTGTACCCTGCAGATTTCCTTATCTGCTGGAGATTGTCTCCAAGTGATTTGTCTTGCTCTCCAAACCAGAGCAGGCAGCAGGCTGGGGTGTCAACAGTTTTACACTCAGTTACTGAGGGGATGAAGTGCTTGATGCTTCGGAGAAGTGTAGGAAAGCACTCCCTGATAGGTTTCCTGGATCCTCTCAAGCCTCAGGCAGCCTGCAGCTCAGCAGCTTCAGGGCAGTATGTTAGGGGTTTTTTGTCTGTTTTGTGAGTTTTTCCCATTCTGTCCCCTTTCATGAATGAATTAAGGCATTTTATGAGCTGATGTAAACTTCTCACATCTGTAGTGCACAGGGAGTTCCCAAACCTTTCTGGATAATGTCAAAAGGGTTTTGTTATTTTTTTTTTTTCCATTGGGAAAGACAAAAGCAAAATGTTGTTTAATTTTATCCATGACATTATGGGTTGTTATTATTTATTAGGACAAGGTTCTTCCCCCAGAGGGTGCTGGGCATTGCCCAGGCTCCCCAGGAAATGGGCACGGCCCCAAGGCTGCCAGAGCTCCAGGAGAGTTTGCACAACACTCCCAGGGATGCCCAGGGTGGGATTGTTGTGATTCACCTGTGCCAGACCAGCAGTTGGACTTTGATGGTCCTTGTGGGAGTCTTTCAGCTCAGGATAGTCTATTGTTTCTATGATTCTAGGTTTTATTTTGTTCTGCACTAGGAAGATCTCTGTGGTTTTCAATTGAAGTCCTTGACTGCCCTTGTTGCCACTGTATTCCTCTGTTCTGCAATATTCTTTGTAGGAAAGTGATGGCTAAATTATATTAATGATATGGATTTATGATGGCATAATGGTGTTTTCTGGTTTGTTCTTGTTCCCTTTTAGAATAATTCCTCACCTTGTTTTTGCTGCTGCTCTGTGTTAAGCTGGCGTTTACAGAAGGCTATTATAATTCCCAGATTGCATTCCTGGGTTTTAATAACCAATTCAGAGTCCATCGTTATGTATGCAGGCAGGATCCTGGTCCTTCCTGGTTTTTATCACTTTGCATCTATCAAAGTTAAATTTAATCTATCTTTTTCACTGCCATTGTAAGAACTTCAAAGCAATCCTGTTCTACGGTTCTTGTTTGTTTGGAAGGAAAGAAGGGAGGAACAGGTAAATGATCAAATTCTGTGGGCTGGCATTTTGCATTTCAGTAATGTATTCAGTCCTGAGATCAGTTAATTTATTGTCAGTAACTAGGTTTCCTGGAAACATAAGAGTGGAGGGAGAGGGCATGAAAGTAAAGGAAAATAATAAATGCTGGACTATCTGTAGTTTGAATTCTTTCTGTATGGTGCATCAGGGAGGTGGCTTGAGATACAGAAGTGAAAATGGAACCTGTAGCATTCCCAGCAACCTGATGCCTTCTGAAGAGTAATGAATAGATACCCAAACAGCTGTGCTGCCCATGTATTATAACAGGGTGGAAATGGACTTTTCTCAGGCTGTCAAAGACATGACAAAATATGTCACTACCCAGCAAACCTCCACAAAATGCTAGAGCTGAGAGCAAGGCCAAAGGAAGAGCTGAACCCAGGAAAGATGCAGTTGAAAGGAGATACATTGCTTCAGAAATCCCTTTCATTTTGATCCCCTCTTCCTGAATTTTCTTTATTGTAATGGCCAAGTTCTAATGAAATCTGTTTTTTCTAATTCAAAGCCCTTGTAGTGTTTTTGGTTCACTTAGTTGAAAGAAAAAGCTACAAGTAGATGTGGCTCAAAGTAGGGGTTGACACAGGGCCCAATTAAATTCTCAGTGATGAATCTGAGAAATTCTTTCAGTTAGCAGTTGCTGATGTAGTCTAGACTGGACACTAATTTACTGAACTGTCTTGTCTTCACTTGTGGTCACACCATAAATATCAGCAGCTAAATTAAAAAAAGTTCTGAAAATTTCGGGAACAGTGACTGACCATAGAAGTTCTAGCTGGTAGAATTAACACATCTTTGTGTATGACAGTTGACTGATGAAAACTAAAAAACTCCAGATTTGGTTTGCCAGTAAGTTTTTTCCCTTGGGTTTTGGTTTTATTTTGAGTTTTGTTAGTTTGTTTGTTTTTTTCTGGTTGGTTTGTTTTCTTTGTTTTTTTTTTTTTTTTTTTTTTGCTGTTTTTTTTTTTTTTTTTTTTTTTTTTTTTTTTTTTTTTTTTTTGCTGTTTTTTTTTTCCTCTCCCTATTTCAGATGTTGATTAACACAAGTCTGAGGAAGGAATTTTTTTCATAAGATACAATGCTGGGCCTTTGTAAAGCCCAGCATTATTGAAAAGGTATTTATGTTCTGAAGGTGTTGCAGGTCATGGTGGCTTGGACTGCATATTAAAGCTAAGAGGACAACACAATTACATTGCAGATAAAAATACTCTCACTTGTCCTTGGGATGATTGATTTCTTCATGGAATAGGTGGGGAAAAAAACATGTTTAGTTCTAAGTACTGCGTAGAAATCAAAAAATACAGGCTGATGATGATAAATTAGATTTTCTGTTGCAAACTGAAGCATTAATAGAATAGAGTAGATGAGAAACAGCCCCATCAGTCTGCTCTCAGGCATTAGAAAGCTGGAGCCACAGTGATAAGAATTATTTTTGAAGAAATAGTATGGCACAGTGGAATTAGCGAGGACAAATGAGGAGTTTAAGGAGTGGGATGTAAACATGTAGTTAAAACCAAGTGAACAACAACAAAACAGCCACGAGGGATAAGCTTAGAGTGCTTTGTACGTGGCAGCAGAACGAGTGATGGGATGCCATGGATTAGTGAGGGCAGCAGAATCACCTATTGACTGCCTGCTGGGATACAGGGAAGAAAACAAAACTCAGGCTTAAAGGCTGAACATCCCTTCATCAGGGACAAATGGTGATTCTGGATACTTTGTGTGCCTGTGCAGTGAAGAGAAACTGTGATGACACTTGTCACTATTGAATTATCTGCTTCGTTTTCTTCCGTTCTGCTGCAAATACCCCACTAAAGCCCAGGAACATTCATGAATTGTTGTGATGGCTGGCAGAGTACACTGGAGTTATTAAAGACAGGGATGTGAGCCAAATCAAAGAAATTTACTGTCTTGAAAACTGGGTTTGTTCATAATAAGATGTAAAGGAGGAAACTTTAAAATATTGGTATGGTTAGGAAATTAATAACTGTGATAGTGAGTTTTTATTCTACCATTGTGTATGTGTAATGGAAATATCAGCTGCCACTAGACTGGGATTCTTCTGTCTGGAAAGGTGTTCAAGGCCAAGGTGGATGGGGCTTGGAGCAATCTGGTCTAGTGGAAGTGCCCCATGGCAAAGGCTGGGACAAAATGAGCTTTAAGGTCCCTTCCAACCCAAACCATTCTATCATCTCTCCTCTGTAAGGAATCCCTTTATTTGGAGAAATATTGCTTAAAACAAGCCACCTCCAACATGCCCATTCTATGATCCAACAGTTCTCTGTGTTTTAGGGGTAGTTTTAAACAGATAGTGATTGTACCAGGCAGTGCCAGTGCCTTTGCAGCTCCATGAATTGTGTTGCCATGGAGCATAAATCTCCCGATGTCACTGCCCTGTCTGACCCATTCCAGCACATTTATAATTAGTGGAAACTCCTAAATCTATATGTTCCTTATCTTAATGGAAGGTAGTACTGTAGATTGTGTGGTGGTCACTGCTGGAGTTCAAGGGGTCTGGAATTCAGTCGGATAAAAGCAGTGTAGTTCTTGCTGGAGCATGTGAATTGACTTTTCTGGAAACCTGCTTGTTTTTTGGGGCCTGCAGAATGACCTTCAGTGTATTTGCATGGCTGTACAGGACTTTTTGAAATGAAGCCAGATCCCATCCTTTGCCTTTTTTTTTTATTATTATTTTTTGTTGACAGTGTCCTGCAGGAAGGTAGAGATGTGATTGGTGTAATCACCGTCATTCACATCTTCTAATGCAGTCAGTTCTGCTTAAATCCTTATCTTGGAGACAGTAAAGTTCTGAATTTAAAATAAGCAGGGATGAAAAATCCATCTCAGGTCCCTGTTCCTCATACATATTTTTGTCTATTTAAAAATCTTTTAAAAGTTGTTTATTTCTTTGAAGAACCTGTTTAATTTCAGCTTTCATTCACTTTGCCTGGATTAGGAAGTCTGTTACAATAATTGGTTATTTTTTGCATTTATAATTTCTAAAGTTCTCTTAAATAAAAATCTGTAAATCTGTGATACTAATTTTAATTTTGTTACCCCCATGAAATACTTTGTTAAATATTGAAGTGTCTGCTTCTCCCATTGTTTTGTAAGAGAATATTGAATTGTCACTCTTGCTCTGAGATAATTCTGCTTCTTTTCTGGATTGTCTTCAGTACTCTGCATACTCAGGAAAAATAAGAAAAAAAATCAAGATTAGTCCAAATATATAATGCATTAAAGAGAGGTCAAGTGTTAGAAGCCTTATCTCTCTCTCTTTACATGACATTTTTCCGAAGTTGTGTATAAGTTTTGGGAGAAACAGCTCTTTTTATTTTTTTTTTAAGTTACATTCTTTAAAGACTTCAGATGACATCTTTTACATGAGAAATTGTACCTGTCCTCTGATTGTCTGCATCCCTTCCTTTTGAATAAAGGACTGTTTTGAATAGGAAAGACAGAGCTTTATTATCTTTAAATCAGTTAATTCAGTTGAAAATATAAAAATATAATGGTGATGCAGTTCTTAGGCCACATTGTATTTCAGTTTTTCCCAACCAACAGAACTACAGCAAATCCTGTGAACACACAACTGAGGAAGATAAAACTTTTTGGATATCATCATGCATTGTGCTTTATTTAAAGCATCCATCAGCATAAGAATAATCAGGAAAGTTTTCAATAACAAGTGACCAAGCAGAATTAAGCAGTTTGGTTTGCTCTTAACATTTAGTTCTATTGTTACAGATTTTTACTTTGTCCTTTTTTTGGATTGGTGGTAAATAGTTATGGAGTGGTACCTGTGGCTTGAGTCAGAAGGAGGCCTTTTCTGAACAGGTTTTTCTAAGCACAGAGCTACTTTCTGTAAAATGTATGAAAGAAAAGCAGATTTAATGCACACAAGGTTAGATGATAAATTTCTCTGAGATTTTTAGGAATTTCTCATAGGCAGTTGATGAGCAGCTGGACAAATGCAGATACAGGGCAATGTGACATCTGGAGGTTGGAGGAATGTTCAGAGAGGTGGTTAATGACCCCAGATATTAATTGCTGAGGAGAATGTCAGCTGTGCTTCCACTTCCACTGAAACAGCTTCACTGTTTGAAGCCAGTCCTATTTAATGTGTTAATTATGGAGCTGGAAAATGGCAGAGCTCCTTCTCCATAGTGTGGAGGCTTGTGGACTTTGCAAGGGCAAGGGGAGACTCTTCTCATCCAGTGAAATTGTACAAGCTTTGGGCTGGTTCTGTCTGTACTTGACATGACTGAAAGATTCTGTTCAGTGCAGGAAAATAGTGTTGCAACTGGAGGAACAACAGGAAAAAAACCCCTTAGTTAAAATGATGAATATTTGGATAATTTAAAATTTAGTGAAAGGGAAATGTGTGTAGAGATGCTACTATAGCCTTGCCATTCTAGTGAAACCAGCAGGGAAACAGACTCCTGAAAAAGCCAATCAAACTAAAAAAAGCTCAAAATCCCCTAAAGCTTTGACTCTCCCTAGGAAAATCTGTCAATTGTTTCATTTGGAGGCAGCACTGGTTGATCTGCCTGGAGTAAAGAGTTTTGTCTCAGACAAATGAAGAGCAGCTGCAGGGTAATACAGAGGTAAGGTTAATTGTAGTTTCCAAGGATGAGGAACTGTAAATAGAATTCTTTTGATGAAAGGATGACCCCTGCATGCAGAAGCAGAAGCTTGCAAAGTCATGGTGAGGATTAAGTTCGAGAGCTCTTTTTGAAGAACTGTTGGAACTTAAGTTACTAATTCTGTGTTGTAAGGGGAGCAAATGTGTTAATTTAAACCAGAGGTTCTTAATACTTCTCTGCCTTTGTAAAATGTGAGCTGGTGCTACTAATGCCAAGTTGATACAATGATGGAAAATAAGAAGTGAAATAGAATAAGTTAAAAAAAAAATGTTTGTTTGGATTTTTTTTTTTCTTACAAGGTATGTGATTTATGCTGCCTTATGTAGAAGTGGGGAAAAAAAGTTTCAAAACTTATGGTTTTATTACTAAAAAGGAAGGTAATTTCTATAAATTCAGCATATCTACAGTAATTTCTGTGTCTTTTACAGATATTACTTTGCTATATGTAGAAGTTTGCATCACTTGGGGGGAAATATGATGGATAGAGAAGGTGGAGTGTAGGATCTGCACTGAGGACCTGATTTAAAATGATTTGGTTTTCCTGGGCTTGCAGCACGACCTGACATGAACCAGCTGCACTGAGCTCAGGGGCTTTGATCACATCCAGAGCTGTGAGAGGACTTTTATTAGGAGGTGTTGAGGAGCTGTGCAGATAGAGAGCGATCTGTGGGAAAATCTGTGGTTGCACAGAAGAGACAGAACAGCCTTTTGCTGAGGCCTGGGCTGCCTTGTGGTTCAGATTCCTTAAAATCTTCTATTTTCACTTGAGTTTTTTTGAAAACTCCCCTACCTTCACTGTACAAGTTACTCAGTGGAAAAAAGCATGCTTTTATAAATAATGCAAGATGAATTATTTGAATATAGGAATTTTATGTGTGGCTGTTCAAAGCAGCCTTTAAGCACTTTGATTGCTTACTCGTATTGGAGTAAATTACTTTTCATGTGGTTCTACTTGTAATATTTATTAAAGCAAAGAAATGCAAACAATCCTATTTCTCATCCTAGGGATAGCACTCCCTAAATCACCAGGCACCTCATGGAGAACCAACCATTAGAAATGTAGATCTCTCATGGATTGGATATTGGCTATAACATTCCCCTGGAGTGAAGATCTTCTAAATAATAAACTTCACCTGAGTGCTGAATGGTGGGAGAGCCCAAACAGGCACTCAGACTTCAGCTGTAGGTGTGTGAGCCCTTAAAGTAGAATTATTTCTCTAGGACTCAGAGTAGATAAAAACTGTTTGGACTCTGCATGCAATTAAGGTTTGCACAGAGTTTTGAGGTAGATTCTGATTTCTAGTCGAAGCAGGGGCAGCCTCTCTGTTACTCCAACCTTTACCCTGGTGTTTTCACCTTCCCTGGGGGATCTTCAGGGCCTTTTTGATTTCTGGAGGCAATTTGCCCTCACGCCTCATGCAGGTCTTGGTGTAGGCTGTTTCCTCCAAGAGTGAGCTGGTTAATGTGACTGAGAAATGTGAATCACTCCATCATTGCCTTTTTTTAGCTTGCCAGTTCCTGCGTTGGGGCTCTCATGGTCTCTGTCCCGCTGGCTCTGTTACCAGGGTAATCCGCCCCTTGTAAAGCCCTTTTCTTTCCTTCCTTGCTGGTTTATTGGTTAGAAATCTGAATTTGCATCATGGGCTGCTTCCATTTAACAACTTGGTTTTGTTGAGGCCAAAGCAGAATCTCTTCCCACTGTGGAGGTGGAGGGTTAGCAGGAGGGGAGAGGGCTGTGAATCCAAAAGGAAGTTGAGAGCTTAGGAAGGCTCCAATCACAAAATTCTCTGCGTGGTTAAGCTTGGGAGTGGGGCCTAAAGGTTTAGTTTGGCTTGTTTTCTTCCCCACCTAAGTTTTAGGAAAGAAGAGAGGAGTCACATTCACGAAGCAAAATAAACGAGTACGTCAAGAAGTTGTTGTTCAAGTGTGGAGATGGATATTCCTTATACTCTTCCAAACCATCCCGCTCTGTTTATTATTTTTTTCCTTTCTCCTTTCTCCATTTTTTTAAGCAAGGTGATGGGAAGTGCCTGCTTGAACTCTTGATTGTTTCAGCCAGATCTGCTGGAGGCTGTACTGGGCTGTCATTGACTAATGATAAGAGCTTTTTATCTGCAGAAAGGCATGTTCTCTATTCCCTTCCCCACTGCACTTTTACTCCTCATTGTAAGTCTCTGTCCTCTTAGCATTTCTCCTTTATTTCTTTCCCCTGCAATTGTTATGCGCTCCTGCTTTTTGTCCTTCTGTCTATTTGTATTCTTGTGTGAGTAGAGACAGAGAAAGAGCAAATGGGTTGGGAATTGTGCTGCAAACCAGGCTCCCTTGAGGATCAGAGCTCTTGCAGCTACACTTTCTGCTGCTCAGGTCAGAGCAGAGGTGCAGCTGCATTGCTCAATACTGCAGATAAATGTAAGGGAAAGGAATCTTGGCTATATATACACCATCAGGCTTATATATATAAATTTATCTATATATATATCTCAGTGCAGCCCTCTGCCAGCCAGGTCAGCCAGGGGTGGGCTCTCTAGGGCTGTGTGTGTTGGTGGGATTTCTGCTGTCTGAGCTGGTTTGTCCTGTGCTCCCACCTCCCCTGTACCTGAGCTAATCCAGAGCATCTCTAAATGCTGTTATGCTCTGTAGGCAGACTCAAGGGTAGAACCATTCATGTGTTTAGATTTCCACCTCCCAGTGAAGCAAATGTCTGTGAAATCAGTCAGAATTTTTTTCTCTGTCTGTCTCAAGAGGCTGTGTATCCTGCTGGAAGGAATTCCGTATTCCTCACAGAAGTCTGCCTCTCTGCAGAGAGGTGTTTGTTTTGACGTGGTTCTCAATCTTCAGATGCGAACCAAGGAAGTGCAGACTGTGTTGTTCAGTTTTTAACTCATCTTAAACCAGCTTGTGTCTGGAGAGGCTGCCTTGTCCTCCACCTCTGCTGCTCTTCTCAGAGGTTTGGTTGTTCCCTGTGCTGCTGTGAACATGGCTTCAAAGACAGGCATGGAGCTGAGGACTTGTTTTCCTTCTGTAGGGTTAGTTACTGTCCAGCCAGGTTCTGTTCCTGCTGGGAATTCACAGCCCTGTTACCAAGGGCAGGGGGTAGAAACCTGCAGGAAGAGCTGAGGAGGGAGATCAGGTGGGTTTAGAGCATGTGTGGAAGTGCCCCATTGATCTGGACCCTGCAATCCAGGGCTGGTGACTGATGGGGGAAAATCAGATGTAAATCATATTTACTTTAGTAGTCCATGTAAATGCCTTAAACATCAGGTATTTTAAACATAGAGTATTAAAAGGTTAGTATTTTAACTTTACTATTTGGACAGATGGGCTAAATTTTTACTATTTTGCCTTTTGACTCCTCTCACTTTACTGATTTTCTTCTATGTTGCTGGACATCTTTCTTTCACTAATAAATATCATTTTTTGCCTTCCAGTAGCAAATAGAGTATTGGAAGTAGGGACTTGTACTGCCAGCATTGCCAATCTACTCTTGCCAGCTGATTAATCCTACAGCTTTGCTATGAGTCAGGTAGAAAGGGTTTCTACTTTATTCTGGATGAAATGTTTACCATCTGTCCTTCATGTCTGCATTGCAGATGTCAGCTGGACTAACAGCTGGAGTCCTGCTCATGACTGGCAATGTTTATATTTCTAAAAAAATTATCACTTCGCTTCAGCAAACGTTGCTGTTGCTAATGTAGATTTTAACTATTTTTACTCTTTTGTTGGAGTTGCAGCACAGAAATGAGCTGCACTGTCTCTTGTGAGCAGCTTTGACCCTCAGAAAACTCCTCTGTGGGAGTGACATGAAGAGTTGGATCCATTGTGGAGGAAAACAGGGAGTTGTAGTGTGACAGACAAACAATTCCACATGCTGAACATTTTGGGTTCGTAGGATGTTCCAGAAGGTAAAATTATGCTGTGTGAAGAGGCTGGTGGTAAGGGTGGTGTGGGGTTAGACTTCTGGGGACTGTCATGTCATGGAGAATTCTACTGACATGGATTTTGGCTCCACTTGTTCAAGTAAATACTTGTTAGTATTTGCTGAAGTAAATACTTATTTTCTTTACAGATAGGCTTTGAAGACAGGCTGGCTAAACAAATGCTCACACTGAACATTGCTGAGCTGGATAGAGACATTTCTGTATTGCTGTTTTTAGGAAGAGCTAAAAGCTTAGAACAAGAGATGTTTTGGCACATGCTCAAGGAAGAAGAAACACAGGCAATAGAATTCCTAAAATATATTCTTGAACGAAGTCTGGAGCTAGTTTCAGAGTTAGGACTGCAATGTCTGTATACTTCTATGGCAGTATATTTACAGCACTTTTAACTTGTATTTCCTTTCAGTGGAGTACTTAAAGCTACTTTTGGGATATATTTGGTCAAATAGTCATAAAATACTCTTAGCATCCTGTCCTTTATTGAACTGAGCAGTCCTTGTTCGCCTGTTTGGTGTTGGAAGTTCAGTGTAGAAATTGCAAGGAAGAAATATTCCATCTATTCTTACATAAACTTGGGCAGGTAACTTCTTTTTAGTCTTGTCATTTAAAATTGCTGTTGTGACAGCAGCTCAAGGAGTCTTGAGAAAAATACATTAATTTTACTTTTTATTTACTTATTTGCTGTTGTGGTGTAGATTTGACTGCAAATGAAAAACTGTCTCAAGTTTTTAATAAGGTTTTTTCTTGCATGTGCCCTTTTTATATTTGAAAGCCAATCTCACCCTTTTATATTGAGTTCTGAAGGATATTTATTTTATTTTTTAGTAAAGGTTGAACCTGAGGCCATATTCTGGCTGTAACAACTGATGACCCAGGTTTTTTTTAGTACCACCTGCATGACTGCCATCCACTGAAACTAATTTGCCTTTGTAGGCTCTGGACTATGGTACAGCTTTGAATTTATTTTTGAATTATGACAAGTTTGAGTGCTCATGGTAATAGTTAGTGAGGAAAAGTGTGCTTAGTGAAAAGAAGGACTGTGACACATTTGAAAGTATCATAACTCATAATTAACCAATTTGAATAATTGTCTACTTCAGACTTATTTTTTGAATTCCAGAGGCCAACTGGAGTGGCAAACAACTTTATATAAAAAAGAAGCAGGCTCTGGAAGATAATTAAATATTTTCTGTTGGAAAAATGATGGCTCCCACGTCAACCATGTTTACAGCAACTAGACTGTCTCACAGTTTTCTTTAATCTTGCCTGGGCGTTTTCAGCAGTGTAAAACATGAAACCTAATGGGTTTTTGTGGAAGAGTGGAAACTGAATAATAGTGATTTTAGCACTCACTAGATACTATCTGATAATTCTGCTAGCAAATATTTGCAAGTGAGAGGAGGCTAATGGTGGTTTTTAATGTGATTTATAAATACATTGATTAGGGAGTTCTGATGAGCCTCTCTTTTTGAGCAAGTATTTTAACCCAGTGAGAATCTTCTGCAGAGACTCACCAGCCTGTTTATATTGATTGATAGTGATTACTCAAGGCATTCTCCTGAGTAGAGCAGTAGAATTTATTTTGTATGTACTGGATAATGCTGCTAAATCCTGAGTAAGTACCTTACTGAATTATGCTTCATGAAGTGGATTGTGATTCAAGGAGCAGTAGCTGAATTCCTTTTGATTCTGTTCCTTTAATTAGGGTGGTGATTCATTTGTTTACCTATTTGTAAATTTTATTACTGAAATTAGCTCATTGGTTAAGAATGATAAGCTAAAATACCAAAGTTACTAAGTTAAAAATACTGAAATTGTTTTCAGGAGAAAACAATTTAAAACTCTTGGGATGTTGTATACAGAGGGGCTTGACTTGAATCTCACACTATGTCTAGTGTGATTTTACTGGTTTGAATTTACCTGTTAAGTGTTCTCATGGTATACAGGACTTCTAATTTTTCACTTTAATTTTAAAATAAAGGGAAATATTTTAATTAGAATTATTTAAAATGAACAATTTTCTTTTCCATGACATTTTTCTTTCTTCTAGGGTTTGGTTGACAGGTTTATTTATATGTGGCTTTGCTTGTCACCAAATAGTTAAATCACTTTCCAGCCCAATGAGGTGCATTGGATGTCTCTTACAGCCTGACAGCCAGACTTCTCTGTATCTGGACTTTCCAAAATGAAGTCAATTGTCTAGAAAACCTGAAATGGTGAATAAAATAGCAGCAATTTGCTGCTGTCTTCAGTTTGTGCTTTGTTTAAGCTTTTAAACCTGAGGTGTTCTGGAGAATCTGTTTTGGCTTTAGCTGAGTATTCCTCTACTTGATGCAAAATTAAGAAATGCTGAATACCGTGGGGAAATTTTGATTCAAAAATCTGAACAGATCTGTTGAAATAGTTTTATTCCACTTCTGACTCTTCCAGTTCCTACCCACTCCCACTCTGAGTGGTGCAGGGGAATTTGGGGGTTGTAGTAAATTCATAAAACTCCTGCTCCTTCCTCACACTTTTCCCCTGCTCCACTTTGGGGTCTCTCTGTGGGATGCAGTCCTTCAGGATAAATGTGCTCCTGCCTGTGCCCTCCCTCCATGGGATGTGGTTCCTGCTGTGGTGTTGGATGTACAGCAGTAAAAAGAATTCAGAATATAAACTTCTAAGCACCCATTGGATGTGGCAGTGGTGCACCTGAGAGTTCTTGGGTGGAGAGGAACGCCAGCAGGATTATGGAGAAGTATTTTATATGTGGCTATATATATTTATTCTGTAAATAAATGCTATGCAGTATGTGGATATTGCACTAATAATTTTCATGCTGTGTGGTTTTCTCTGTTCCAGGGAGTATGACTTCTGCAACGTCACCTATCATTTTGAAATGGGACCCCAAAAGTTTGGAAATCAGGACTCTCACAGTAGAGAGACTACTGGAACCACTTGTTACCCAGGCAAGGATCTTTGCTTTGTTTTGTTTCTTCCTTCAGCCTGATGCTGTATTTACTCTTTTTATGTAATTATCTTAATAGTATTTGATAATAAAAACATGAGCAGTTTTTGTTCGTGATCTCTGTTGGAAAGCTCTGTTCAAATGTGTTTAGAGACTCTCGTTCTAAATAATTTATATGCTCAGAATGTGAGCAGGAATACAGTAGCAACAACTATTTACTTATGTCTGTCTTATAAAGCAATTTAGAAACTCAACAAACAGTCAGTCAAAGATAGGGTTCTGGCTGAGATATGCTCCTGGTTTGTTATTTCACCATGAAAGACAGGTTCCAAAAAAAGCCAAAACCAACCAAAACCATCCAAATTACAGAAACTATTAAAACCTGTTTCATTTTATGCTGCCATCACTAGGAGTGTATGTAGAGGCCTGGTGCCTTTCTGTTGTATGAGTTTCTGTTAATAATGGAAAGCTGCTTCTTTAATTCCCCCCCAATGATGTCTCTGTATGGTTCCTCTGCTCTTTCAGTGAGTCACTTTCCAAAGAAATGACATCTGCTTGTCTGCTTTTGTTTTTGAAAAAAAAAAAAAAAAAAAGTTATTTCCATAGAAATTATTCTGGACATGAAAGTCTCTAACTGTGTACATGACTTTGCAGACTTAAGGCAGGGAGTTTTTTCATTCCACATGGTGATAAAATGGTAATTAACTTTCATTATAAACCCTGAAAAATTTATTTTTGATGTGAAAGACAGACTAAAATCCTGAATTCACTGTGAAAGCAAATGAAAATGAGGTTGCCAGCTCTCTCTTATTCTGGTACTGATGTTGGCCCAGCAAGTGAAGCTGCTGTGCATGAAACTCTGTCGTGAAACCCAAGTTGCTGGGTCCTCTGTGAGGGATTTTCCTGCTCTCCTTTTGCTTTATTTTCCACTGCTTTGCCCAGAGAAGAGAAAATATCAGCCCAGAAAGGAAAGTACCATAGTTTCTCCAGGTGCTGGGTTAACTTTGGGCTCTGCTACACCTTTGTTTGATAGCATGCTTGAGCAAATGGAAATCAAGAAATTACAGGCTGAGCTACAGGACGTGGATTTCTTCAATGATAAAAACTCATGTTCCCAAGATTGTATTTTGATGAGGAACAATGTGTTTCTATTTTAGCAGTGTGTCAAGGAGACTAGGGAAAATAAAATGCTGTCAAGAGAGGGTAGAGAAATGTTAGGCTATTGTTTTATTCAACTTTTATGAATATTTCCATTCTGATTTCTTCTTTTCATAAGTTTCTAGACAATATGAATAACTAAATAAAATAAAACCCCTCCTTTTTGAACATGTAATTTGATTTCTTGTATTAGGGAAATAAAGAGCTTTGCTTATTTCCCTCTACTTTGATTCCAGTGGAGTATGTTTGACTAAAACGTGTTTTATGTGTTCCACACAAACGTAATCACAAAAGCTCCAAGTGATGAAAAATATGTTACCTTCAGATTGTGTTTATCTGTTGCATTTCTAGCTGAGGTTATTCAGCTGCTCTTTCTGTTTTTCTCAGATAAGTTAACGATCATCCCAGTTTTAAAGACTTTTTATTTTTTTTTCCTCTGCCTGAAGTTGCATTTGCAGTCTGGTCAGGTCAGGAATAATCTCTGCTTTACCTCTGCGGGGGCTCCGATCACAATCTGCCCGTGCAGCAGCAGCCTCCACGAGATGCCACGTGCAAAGATTGGGATCTCCTTAAAGAAGTTTCAAAGCAATTTCCTTCCTGAGAGAGAGAACATCTAATTGGAAATTTTATCTTGGCAAATAAATAAATAAGATATTCATTCCCATTCAGTTTGAGCTCTGAAGTCCACTTGTGGATTCAAATGAGCTGCTGAACAGGGAGATCACAGAGATGGAAAGTTCTTTCCATAAGGAAAAAGTTTTTCACAGAAAGAATAATAAAGTACTGGAATGATCTGCCCAGGGAGGTGTTGGAGTCACCATCCCTGGATGTGTTTAAAATAAGACTGGATGTGGCACTTGGTGCCATGGTTTAGTTGAGGTCTTAGGGCTGGGTTGGACTCAGTGATCCTGGAGGTCTCTTCCAGCCTTGTGATTCTGTGATTCTGTGAAGTCATTGAAAAGGTCACTGGGTAGAAGAGAGAGATTTAATGGCGTCAAAATGCAGCAGAACATTTCTGCAAAAGTTTCTGATCAACCTTTCAAGGCAGTCCTACTTCCATAGAGTAATTCAGGTTGGAAAAGCCCTCCAAGATCATGGAGTCCCACCTGTGACCAGTGCCCACCTTGTCCCCAGCCTGGAGCACTGAGTGCCACATCCAGTCCTTCCCTGGACACCTCCAGGGAACTCCAAACCTCCCTGGGCAGTTTCAATGCCTGATCACCCTTTCCATGAAGAAATTCCTCCTGACGTCCAACCTGACCCTCCCCTGGCACAACCTGAGGCCATGTCCTCTCATTCTCTTGCTGGTTGTCTGGGGCAAGAGACCAATCCCCACCTTGCCACCACCGCCTTTCAGGGAGTTGTTAGAGGAGCTTTGACCAGCAGTTTGGAGCAGATGAAGTTCTGAGTCCCCTACAGCCGAAATTTGCCTGATCCTGAGATTTCCATCACTACCAGGAGAAATTCATGTTTTATTTTGGTATTCACACTTGAATAGTCAGAGTACCCTCTTGTTCTCTAAGCTGTGCATGATTTTGGACAATGCTGGAAAAGCTGGAAATCATTGTACACAAGTTTTAGGGCTCCAAAAATGCTAATTTAGTCCTTTGTATCTGTGAACTTAGATTCTGAACTCAGTGTATATATAGGCATGTGACTGTCAGATTTCCAGATGATGGCACATCCACTGATTTATACTGATACTTCAGAGAGTAATGCAGAAATATGATGTGGGTTTGACAAAGAACACCTCCGTGAGACAGGGTAGGGGAATGGTGCATTAAAAGTGAATTTTAGACAAGTTCATTAGTGTTCCAGATGAGAAAATATGGATAACCTTGGAATTGATTTAGAAGAAATTATAAGACAAGAAGGTTGTCTGAGCTGGAGGCAAAGAAAAAAAAAAAAATCCCCAAATCCATTAACTGATCATGAGAACGCATTAGAAATGACAGAACTGCATTTATTCTAGGAAGCCCTGAACTAGCAAACTAATTAAAACTTTGTGTGGCTGTCAGAGATGTGAGAAGATTGGAGCTTGCTGGGGTACCCTGTTCCCAGAGCTTGTTGTCATGGTGGAAGAGAAGCAGGTAGGGCCTGTCACGTCATTTATTAACGTGCCATTTCTGAGATTTTCTGAGAAATATGTGCTGGGAGAAAAGCATTAGAATTTCTGTTCTCCACAACATTGAAATTATTAATTGGAGCGTGTTTCTTTTCTCTGGCTTTAGTGTCACAATTAGCTAAAAAGCATAAGGTAATTGTATTTATTGCTAGTCTTGTTTGCTGACTTTTTTTTTATTTTTAATTATGAGTTTTGTGATTTTTGATTCCATGACATTTTTGTAAGGAAATATATAACAAAAACATATTCTCAAGGCTTGCTGCCTGTTACTTTCACCTTCTTGCATAGTAACCAACTGGATTGCCATTTTATTTGTTACACTGTGGGTGGTTTTCCTAAGAAAAAAGAATTACACTTTTAGGAAGGTTTTAACTGCAGCTACACAATATTTTATGCAGACCTGAAAAATAAGATTTTTGGAAGTTTTCCATAAGGAGTCAGGAAATATTCTTTATGTTTTTCGTGGTTTGGAGTGGTAATTAAATAAGAATATGAATATATATGTTATATATATATTTTAAGAAGAGAAAGGAAATAAATGCCATCTATAAACCACCAACATCCCTGCAATTGTTGTTTTGGAAAAACGCCAAAAAATAATCACGTATGTACACATGGATGAAAAGATGAATGGGTTGTGTCAAGTTTTTGAAGGTGAGAAGATGAGATTTGCTCTGTTGCTAAGATTTTAATTTTCTCATGTCAGTCTGTGGTTCTTTTCATTAGTTTTGCCTAGGAATTTTAAATATTCAGCCTTTGTGGCTGTTTTACAACTGTGCCTTTATTACCAGAGCCATGCAGCAGCTGGGCCTTTTAGGATCTTTACATTTTTGGGTTGTTCTTTGTTATTGCAGGGTTTTAACAGCAGCACAAATAATTGTGAGCGTTCCTGTTGCAGATTGTTCATGAGTGATTCTGTTTTCCTTCAGGATGACACATTTTTGTCCTTCTAGATTTGCTGGGAAGAGACAGTTCTGAATTGCAGTGCATGCTTTGTGGGTTTTTTTTTTCCAAATAATTTAAGATGCCAGTTACAGCATCTTAAAGGAAGCAACAGTATGTCACAAAGCAGACAAAACCAACTGATTAACAGTTTTGCATTTTTTTAAATAATTGCATCACTCAGTAAATTAACTGCCTATACCTATGAAATAAATAAGTCATTGGGTAAAATTCCAAATAGTTTTATTTCATCTAGTATATGTAGAAAAACCATAATAATCATGGCTGGTGTTATTATTCATTAACTTGGAACTAAACCAATCCCTTGTATTCCGTGTTTGGAAAATGGGCAAATGTCTATATTGGCATAAATATATAAATATAACTGTATTCCTAACCATTCGAATTAATTAGGTGTTGCTTACATTTGATGAATCTTGGTTTTTTTGCACTTGAACCCTAAATCTGGTGTGCTCTTTTCCATGGGAAGTACATTATTTATTAGTCTTGTCAGCTGCATTTGAACCACAGCTTTACTTTTGGAGGGTTGGTGAATGTCTTTGCATATTTCCAACAAGTTTGGGAGAAGGTGGGTGATGGAGCACTTTATGCCTGATACCTGTTGCACTTTTTGTAATAATTGCATTGAATTCTCCAGCAATTTCTTTATTTGATAGCTGGATTCAGCTGAAGTTGCCTTCAAGACAGACCTAAAGGAAAATGAATTATAAAGGTTTATTTTTTGATCATCCAAGCCCAAATCAGTTGTATAATGTCAGTATTAGGTCAATATTATTTAATTTTTTGTTGTTGTTTTTTACATGAATGGGAATATTTTCCAAATAGTGAAACTAATTCTTGTTTAAGCTCTTTCTGTCAGAGCAGTCCCAAATCTGTGATGTTTCTGGGACTGTGCACCAGCCTTCCCTGACATGGATTAGGGGATGGCTGTCCATGCCAGGGAGACAAAGTCAAATCGTATCACAAAAGGAATTTGGAACTTTTCTCTCTGAAACTGAACTTTAAACATTTTTATGAAGTTATTATTTTAAATAGGAGGAGAATCCTCCTTTCTGTCTCCACCGTTATGGAATCATACAATTGTTTAAGTTGGAAAAATGCTCTGATATCATCAAGTCCAGCTGTTCCCCAGCACTGCCAAGGCCACCACTGACCCATGTCCCCAAGTGCCACATCCACACGGTTTTTAAATCCTGCCATCCACACGGTTTTTAAATCTATCACTGCCTTGGGCAGCCTGTTTTGCTGCTTGAAAGCCCTTTCAGTGAAGAAATTTTTTTTGATATCCAATCTAAATCTCCCATGGCACAACCTGTGGCCATTTGCTCTTGTCCTAAGTCTGTACTCTGTATTGCTAAAAATAATTCCTGAACTGAAAAATACCAGCTGCATTTTTACTTCAGGATGTTTTTTCAACCATTGGCTTCTGTGAGAGTCATCTGCTGCACTCTGGCCATCCCTGTTTCTTGTTTGCCACTGGATTCAGTAACATCTGTGCCTCTCTGCCTGCTCTAGTTCAGATCTTCTCAGTGTGGGGACTTTTTGTGCTGTCTATGAGAACCTTTAGCTACATTTCTTTTCTATTTTGTGTCTTTTCTATTTTTACTCTCCTGTGCATGAAAACTGCAGGGTACTTTTAGCATGCAATGCCCTGTAAGGTCTGGTCCTTGTCAATCTGTGCCTCCCTTTTTATTCACTGTTTAGAGGTGTTTATGGGTGTGTTTGTACTTTGGAGTTTATGCATGTGCAGGTTGGCATTTATAGGGGGAGAACGAGGACTCAGAGGGCTTTAGGTCTCATCCCTTACTCCCATGCTCTGCTTTTATGGAATGATGGTTCTTAACTCAGAGCAAGGCAATATGATGGCTGCTTTTTCTCCTCTCCTGCTGCGCAAGCCAATGTGGAAAGATGGTGAGAAAATTTGTCACTGGTGTATCGTAGCTGGAAATGCAGATTGTGCTGGGAGTATCTTAGGTGTGCAGTAGGCTGTGACTGAGAAAGCCCATGGCTAAAATGAACCTGCTCTAATTTGAAATTCTTTGTGTTAAATGCTAGATTTTCCACACTTTGGATAACTCCTCAATTTTCTTCATCATTAGGCAATTATTAGTGGCTCGGGGTTACCAGAAAGTGTTTCTGTCTTTATGTGATACAGAAAAAATCATTTTCTTCACAGAATGGTTTGGTTGGAAGGGACCTGAAAGATCAGCTTGTTCTAAGCCCTGCCATGGGCAGGGACACTTTCCACCATCCCAGGTTGCTCCAAGCCCTGTCCAGCCTGGCTGACTCTTTCCTGTAAATGTAGGGAAGAATTAGTGCAAGCAGATTCATTGCTGAAGCCCAGGAATGTCCCTGATCCTGTCTCCATCCTGTATCCTGAAATAGTATCTTTGGGACTTGTCTAGACAGCTTTCTAACCCAGTTCTATTCTTGCAGATGGTTTTCTGGCAGCTTTCATGGAAGACTTTTCAGAAAGTGTTCTTGCCTGGGATTTCTAAACTCTAATCAGGAAGATCTCACTAGTTATTAAGGTGGTTTTTTTCTGCCTGTGTCCTTGAAGATGCATAGGGAGGTCCAGTGAAACAAAGATGAGCCTTTTTCATGTCCCCAAATCCACAACTCAGCAGATTCTTACCAATCCTGTGGAATTTAATTTGGGTCATCCCTGTAGAAGGGGAACATCCAAAGGTTTTGAGGGAAAATTGGCTTTGGTTGCATTTTTAGGCGATTTTTCCCAGTTTGCTTGAAAAGCAGTTCTGTGTTTTGGTTTTTTTTTCAAAATATCTTGTGAACTACCTGTCACTTACAAAATTTCTCAGGGTTAACAAATATATTAGCAAATTACATTATTTTTCTTTTATGTTAAAAATGCTAATTAAAGCAGGATAGGTATATCACCTTACATTTTAAAAGGTGATGGCATAGTTAAAAGGCTGTGGCATTGATACAAAATAAGAAATGGATTTTCATTTTGACTGATAAGCAAATTCTTGTTGATATCATAAACTTTTCAATTACTCGAAGTGTTTGACACATTTGGTTAAAGACTTCAGAATTACTGCAACAAATGCAAGTGCTAATATACTAATTTATATAACTGGAATGTTTGTAAGTCTAGGATATTTTTGTCATACAAGTGTAGTGTTTTAACAGGGGTGCAACTTGAAAAAAGGTTTTTCGTATCATTAAATGAGAATCCAATGTATTAAAATACAGAATTTTAGTCACATACAGGGTCTTGGTATGGTTTGTTAAGCAGCAACTTCAAAATAGCTGTTCGAATATCCAAGTGAATGTGAGCTCATCATAACATGATAAAATGATCCTTAAGTGCATCAGCTGCTGGGTGTAAAGTAAATTTTGTTTAGGCCTTATTATTGTTGTAATATAGTGTTTTTTACTGAGATTTTTATTGGAAGGATTTCCCCTTCTCAAAAAAAGCTGTTGACAAATTTGAATGAGATCAGAGAAGAATTCTGTGAATTCCCATGTTTTTGTCTTTTAATGGAAGCCTAAAGACTTTAGATGCATTTCATCTATACAAAGGCTTACCAATTAAAAAGAAATTGTCTTAAATTTGCTGCCAGTATAGATTTTGAGACTATTTCTGGTAGTACTTGGAGTGCAAATAACGTTTTACGATTCTAATCTAAACTAAACTAGAATATGGGATTCACACCCTGAAACTAAAACAGCCAGACACTAAACACCCTCAGCAAGGATTTTGGAGTAGGCATTTGCAGAAGTAGTAAGTTAAGAGGTATTATGAGCTCAGCCAGTGTGTATGTTTGTGTATGAGCAAGAGGTTGTCTTGTAGTGAAGGTTTTTTATTAATCCTACAAAATCCTCTGGCTTGAAAGTGAAATGGTAAGTGAATATAAACTATAAATAAAATGTAAATTACACCCAAGCTGGAATAGTACCTCTAGAAAGGTGGGAAAATCGGTGCTGCCTTTGGTGAAGAATTGGATATATGTTTGAAGTGTGGCACTCATGAGGCATTTTAGATCCTGGGTCAGTTTGGGACCCTCACTCCAAGGCAGGCATTGAGGGGCTGGAGAGAGTCCAGGGAAGGGAACAGAGCTGGGGAAGGGTCAGGAGCCCCAGAAGCAGCTGAGGGAGCTGGAAAGGGGCTCAGCCTGGAGAAAAGGAGGCTCAGGGGGGACCTTGTGGCTCTGCACAACTCCCTGCCAGGAGGGGACAGCCGGGGGTTCGGGCTCTGCTCCCAGGGAACAGGGACAGGAGCAGAGGGAACGGCCTCAGGCTGGGCCAGGGGACGCTCAGGGCAGATATTTGGGAAAATTTTTTCATGGAAAGAGTTGTTAAGGCAGTGGAGTCCCCATCTCTGGAAGTGATCAAAAAATCAAGTGTGGATTTGGCACTTGAGGGCGCGGTTTGGTCGTCCATAGCTGATGGTTGCACTTGTTGATCTTAAAGGTATTTTCAAACCTTAGTAACTCTGTGAGTTGCTTTAGGTCCAGCAGGAGTCATAAAACTGGGAAAATTATTGCTGGAAGAACAAAACCCTGCAGTAATGGGTCTTCTCTGTGAATCAGGGAGGAAGCAGGGAGCAGGATTGCTTATTTTCTGTCATTGATCAGATTTGCCAGGGAAAAGAGAAAATAGATACACCACCTCTGTGATTAAATATGTATATTTCTAATGACTTCAGGAGCAATTTGGGTATTGAAGTTTGCAATCCATCTTAGCTTCATTCTTCAGAGTGATCTGAAAATCTTACTTTCTTCTTTTTCATTAACTTCATTAGCTGTGTGTGTCATCAGTCTGCAAAAGTTAGAAAGGATAGAAAATAATCCTAATTACAAAAATAATACCCTAATTACAAGATTTTGCTTTGAGGTGTTAATTAACCTAATTCTAATGATCCATCTTCTGAGGAGCAGTGTCAGTTTCTCTTCCATTGCCCTTCAATATGTATTTCTGAAGACTGATTTATTTGCAGTTCAGAGGATTCAGGGCATGGATACATGGACATTTTTGGTTTGTTTTCTGTTTGTTTCCTATGTTGATTTCTTTGTAATATTGATTCCATTGGGTGTGCACTTTTTAATGGATCCATGTATACTTTTTGGTAATCTTTAACTGTTAAATGAAAGGATTTTTTTTTTTTTTTTTTTTTTTTTTTTTTGTACTTAGAGACATCTGAGCTTTTGGTGTATTTTAAAGAGGACCTTGATTTTCAGCCAGAGAAATTTAGATGCAGTTTTGCCTTAAGAAAATGGTGTAATTGTGCCTTAAGCACATGATGCAAATAACCATATTTATTTTCCTGTTTGGTAAATTAATTTTCAGTATCTTTTCTCACAAGCTTATCAGTGGTTTGTATTCTTGATTATTATGTGTCTGAGCAGCAAATGATCAGATTGGGAAGAAATATCCTCTTCTACTTGTCTCTTTCAGTGGGATGATTAATATTTTCCCCTTTATATATTGGAGTTTCTTTCTTATTTAGTCTATTTCTCTGTACTCCTTTAGTACTTTGGTACTCATTGAGGAGACTTCAGACTTTTTACTAATTTACAACAAGGGTATTAAGGATATATCTCATGCTTAGCTTATTCAATGGAGATTAATTCAATATTGTGCAGATGACTTTTGATGAATACACAAGGAATATTCCTCTGCTGAGTAGAAATTTTCCTTTCTGTAGATATCTGTTTTTTAAAAGAAGTCTTTTTAATATCCTAAATGAAGTCAGCATTAGAATTTTCATTCTCATTCAATTTCTTAGGTCAGTGTGGAACAAGGCACTTTCTGCACAAATTTCCTCCCTTCATGAATAAAAGAGCGTTGAGGCAAAAAATCCATAGTCATAACAAAATAACCTTAACACTTAATGTGAGTATTGTTCTTTACAAACCTATTTTAAAGGTCAAAATAGATGAAATTGATTATACGTAACATTTTAACCCAAGAAATACAGCTTAATTTTCACTCAGGAAACTGGTAGTGTGGAAGAGGATAAACCAAAATTCTTGGGTTTGCAGGGCCAGGTTTTGGTAGTGAGGGGACTACAGGGTCTAGTGAGAAGCTGCTGGAAGCTTCCCCACACCCATGGAGCCAATTCCAGCCCGCTCCAGGATGGGCTCACCACTGGACAGGGCTGTGCACTGTCTTGCTCTACATCCTTATCTTGTTTGCACAAACAATTAATCTCTAAGTTTTCAGAGAAGGGTTTTGGAGAAACGAGATTTGCAACAGGAATTAATTTTTCTGATTCACTTCATCTTGCTCCCTAGTAATGAAAATGTATTGTATCTGCTTATGCTAATAATAAATGCTTCCATTGGAAGGTGTTCGTGTAAAAGCATAATGAATCCAGTGTGCTGAATGGCTTCTGAACATGGAGTTGTTTCCAGGGAATATGTATTAATGTATTCAGGTTTTTTTTTTTCCCAGGGAATTACACATATCTACACCCTCAGTGTGGAATGATTAAGCTTTTACTGCTCTGCTTGAAATACTTTAATTGGCAGGTAGCTTTATACTTTCCTGACAAGGATGCAAAATATTGAGGGAAATGTGTGCATATGAGGCACATGTAACATCTATATCCATTTTAATACCTTTATTTATATATCTATCATCTTCTTCTTCTTCTTTTTTTTTCTGTCTCCTCAGTCCATATTCTTTAAATCTGCTTCATTCCTATGTTCCACCTCACAAGATCTGTGTAAATGCTTCTGTAGCCTGTAATATTTTTATTTTTTGTTTCTTTTTAAGCTGAGGGACTCAGTGCTTTCATATATGTGCAGTGTGGTACTGCTGACTGTTGGGATGTGGTGGATTAACAAAGTTTATGGTAGTGTTTTTACCCTTCATGGAAAAGTAAATGGTTTTTATTTGAGCAGTTCCTGTCTGAAATACTTGAGTAGCTGGAAACATGCATGTGTATCCTTGGTGTAGTGCTGTGATCAGTGAGTTATTTTTATAATGGTCCCTGGCCTGTAAAATAAGCATTTCTTTATGAACCACATATATGATGATTAAATCCACTGTCAGATAGATATCTTCATTTTGGAGTTTCTGAATTCAACAGCGTTTCAGCTCATATGTTCAGGGTGTACCCAGGGTCACATCATTTGGTTCCAGCCAGGAATCACTGCCACTTTACACACAACCCTTCTCATCCACAGCATATATTAATGGCATTACTGCAACTCTCAAGAATTCCTGAAAGATCATTTAATTGTGCTTGTGTTTGAGCACAGAAGAAGAAATTCCAGGCTGTGAGCTGCATCTGTCCCCTTCCCCCTGTGGCAGACAGCTCTGGAGACAGAAGTTTCTATTTCCTTGCTGGTTTGCTGGGCCAATAAGAGGAGATTAGGAACATTATCTTCTATTTTCGTATTTTGGTTGGTACCTTGTTGCTAAAGATTTCACTCTTCTTTGTTAGGAGCTTTCCTGTGTTTGTCTGTCAGGTTTTGTTTTAGCCTCTCAAAGGGGACCCTGTGAGTCCATCTCTCCATTTATATTTTAGTTGTTTTGAGTAGTGCATAGAAAGTAGAGTTAGATTTTTGTTAAGGAGAAGGTGGGGAGGATAGTTTCTGACACTGGTAAAAGTTGCAGCATTAGTGGTCTTTAGGGGATTTTGTCTCTTTTAAAAATTAACTTTCTTCCAGCAGTAGACAAGGTGCAGGAATGGAAATGATTATTGCAATCATCATCCTAGAGCTTTTTCAGGTGTTTAAATTTTACTGAACGAAAGTTACTAAGCACTTTGAAACTGAAGCCTGAAATTTTGAGCTCAGTGTAGCAGATCACTGCATAATATTTTATACATCTTTAATGAGAGATTAGTAATGCATTTGTTCTGCTCACCTCTCAGCCTTTCTCACTGAACTGAAAGTGTCCAAGAATAAAATTGATACAATCAACTTACACAATTGTGTTCTTTTTTCAAGTGATCTGCCCTGAAGCTTTCTCAGTAGACATTAGAGTCTGTGAGGGATGCTGGATGTGAGGTTTGTGCTTTGGTTTTTTGTGGATTTTTTTTGTGGTTTTTGATGGTTTTTTTTTTGGTTTTTATGATTGTTTGATTTCAGTATTTATTTATTTTCTTTGTTCTGTGACAACCCAGCACCACCCCTTTAGGCTGTATGAGCCAGCAAAGATGTTAAACACCCATAGATCTTTTATTTTACATCTCTCATGGAAATGAGATGGGAAGCCTGGAATATCAGTTTGTACTGAGCTGTGTGAGTTTTGTGTATAATCAAATACTGGGTTTGTACATACTTTTGTCAGCAGAGAAATTAGAAACCAATTATGTCAAAGAATAAATTAAGATGCTTTATGAGCTTTCCCTCTCATTAACAGTGGTGCTGCTAAAGCTGATTTGCCCTGGGATAGATCCTTCAAAAGTCTTCTGCAACCTTTCCTACAAGACTGCTGGGACAGGGAAGCCAAAGGATCTTCAAGTTTGTGTAACATCCTCATCCTCCTGGGCTCCCCTCCAGCCCTTGGCTCTCACCAATCGTGTGGGTTTGTCCCCAGGCCCCATCCTGTTCCAAAACACCAATAAAACTTAGGAATTGCATGTCAAGAAAGTGCAATTAAATATTTTTGAACTGAAACGGAAACAACTGAAAATATTCAAGGTCTCATTCTTTATGGAATAGAATTTCGTGAAGGAAAGCTGTTTTAGAACATTGGAGGCCAGGGTGTGAGTTCAGTTTCAGATTTTAGCTTCCTGCAGTGACATTATGAAGGATTGTTTTACTGCTCCCATTTGACCCATTTTGTCTATTCTTTCAAGTACTTCCCTTGGCCAAAAAATATCAAGTTTTTTTTTTTTTCTTCCTCCTTAGTCCTCCTGGATATAAGACCTGGGTACTCTTAAATTCTTTTCAGAATCATTGCTTTAAAAAAAATAATTAGAAATCACTGCAATTTTAACCCAGAGGTTGTTGTGCCTTTCTTCAGGCCACACTCTGTGGTGGTCCTTGATTTTCTCTGCCAAACTCCTCAGTAGGTCCTTGCTTTTCCACTCCTTGTGTCAGTGTTCCTTAAGGCTCCCATGGTAATCTGCTTCCAGGTACTTCTTTACCCTTGACTCTGACAGAGCTTTTGAATTTGTGTGTTTTTATTATAGGAAAGGGCAGAAATCAGCAGGACTGCATTTATTAGTTTAGAATTACCCATTTTAGAGAAAATCGTTTCAGGTTAACAGCCTGTTGGGTCTGGATTCATTGGCTGGCTGCATATTGAGTTTCATGAGGCTCATTTAAAGGAGTCTTCATTGGAAAGTCACTCCTGTTACAATTGTTCTGTGGAAGTGGCAGTCTGAGCTGCAGGTTTAGTTGCAAATTTTGCATTGAATTGCTGGCAAATACAAAGGTAATGCACACTGTGGATGAGTCAGTTGCAGTGAGTCAGGAGCCCTTCTAATGTGTCTCTTACTGATGTGGCCGTCAGAATACTGAGGCTTCAAAGGAAGGTATAAAACTGAATGTAATATATCATTTTTTATATCCCTTTTCTCCATCTCACCACCCAGCACTGCACAGAGCATTATCCTATTGATTTCCTCGTCGGTGGCTGCTCTAAACTGGCACGAGGCTCTGTCGAGGTGGGGTTGTGGGGCTGTCACTGTGCACTCTGTGAGGTGATGGATTTGTCACCACAGTTCCTGAACACTCTGCAAGGAGCTTATGGAGCCAGAAAATGAATATGTGTAATCAGCATCTCATTTCAGTAAAGTCCAGCAGGGAAGCATTTCCATTTCCATAGGGTGGAACTATCAAAAACTTAATTTTGGCATCAAAATGTGCCTTTTCCTGGAGTCATTAAGTCCCACTTTGGTCCGCTGAGAATATGTGGGAAACTTGATATTCATAAAGCCTTTATTAACATTTGTAATTTCATTTTATATTCCTGCACAACTCATTTTTACTTTTCATGAGATTTTTCATGATGCTGCTTGTCCTTGTAAATTTATTTATTGTGGGCTTACTTTAGTAAATCTCGTACGGGTTACTGAAGAAATTTACATAAAAAACATGATCTGAGGGTTTTTATTCAGTTTTATTCTGATTTGACACATTTTCTTTTTAAGTAACTAAATTTCTCTATTTCAGATGATTCTGAGACTTTGTCTAGATTTAGTTTTATTAGATTTTGGGTTTAGTGAAGATTCTGTCTTGATATAAGGTGCATATATGAAAAAAAAATAGGATTTTGCATTGCATTTTCCATATTGATCAGGTCAACACATTCTGTTGACCGTATTGATTAACCACCTTAGACTCGAACGCTCAATTATTTTATGGCAATATTCACTCATTACTCAAATATTTTTCCTTTTATAGAAGGTGTTTTAGAGGAGGGTGATCAACATACACAAGAAAAAATGGGGAAGGGTGAAGGGAAAAAAAATTACTGAATCATATTGTTTGATGCTGGTTCTAAATTAATTTGGAAAATACGTTTTAAATATTTTTCCCCCATGTAAGACTTTTGATTATGTTGTATCCCCCAGCACAGTTAATATTCTAATATTCTCCTGCTTCTGCTTGGAGATGAGATGCAAATGATGGTTCACTATTTATCAGGCATTTCTGTTTGCTATATCCTATTTATTCATTTGGCACATACCTTTATTTTTTTTAAGTCATTTCACACAGGGAAGCATGAGGCAACAGATCCATTCCCATGGGAGCACCAGGGAGCCAGTCAGCCCTTTTGCAGCTGGAGGGATGGAACTGGGTGTCCTGGGGAGCAAATGATGGGATCTGGGAAATCACAACCCTTCGGGGGCTGAAATGCTCGTGGACTGAGTGCTCACAGAACAGCCTTGTCTGACTTTCTGTGAGCACTTCATCCAAAACAAAGAAACTGTTTGCAGACTTATCCTCCCAAGGTAAATTTTTATGACAACAACGTTGTCCCTGAGTCTCTCACCAGATGCGTATAAAAGATCAGCAAAATCTAGTCATAATGAAAATCTGACCTGCCTTTGCCTTGCTTCAAAGTGGCTGATTGGAATAAAACATTGCTGGATGAGACAGCTGAGCAGTTGTTTCACTTCATGAAAGAAGAAAAATAACAAAAAACTCAAGTATTTGGAGAATGCCGTAGGCAATTTGAAGTTTTTGGAGCTCAGAAGAGAGATTGCTGTTTTTTGACACGTTTGAGATGCTGTGGTACTGCAGGGTTGATACACCAATGTGCTTTGAAAGAAAATGTCTGTAAAGCATTAGTGTTTGCTCCATAGCTTTTTGCTAGTATTTTGGTTTTTTTCCTGGCGTGGTTGCCCAGCAGTAGGATATAATGAAAATACATTCTTTTTATCCAAAACTTTATCAGCTCATCCAAAATTGGAGTATTTGTAAATGTAACTAAAATGGGAAGATTTGCAATTATTGTGTCGCTATTTTTGGTGAGGGCCTGGCACAGGGTGCCCAGAGAAGCTGTGGCTGCCCCTGGATCCCTGGAAGTGTCCAAGGCCAGGTTGGACAGGGCTTGGAGCATCCTGAGCTAGTGGAAGGTGTCCCTGCTCATGGCAGGGCATGGAATGGGATGATCTTTGTGGTCCCTTCCAACTCAAACCATTCTGTGATTCTCAGATTCTCAAGTTACACAAACGCTGCTGATTTAACATCTGTGTGACTCAAAGCAATGATTTTTTTCAATAGTCTGACATATGAGAGTGAAATTACAACTTTAAAAAAAATATGGCTGAAAAACTGAGATGCTGAGAAAAGGCCCTGGGAGCTTTTGGATTGTTCCTGCTTATTGTTCATTTGGAGATTTCTGAAGGAGAGAGGGGTGGAAATCCCTTGGCAGCGTTTTGGAAAAGGTTCAAGGTGCAATGAAAAGCCAAAGCAGCCAATGCCACACTGGGCAGCCTCTTCTCCCTCTGCTGCCTTCCTGAACTGCACCTCCTCCATGCAAGAAATGGGGGCACTGGGTCTGCTCAGCAACTGGGCTGTAGAACACTGGCAAAAAAAATCCACATTTGAATAAAATTGGTCTAGAAATGGTAAAATAACTGTTGATGAGCTTGTTCACAAAAATGTAGTGTAATATCAACAGCCAGAGTGTGAAACTGGAGTAAGAGGGAAGATATAATTTCATGCAAATCCATAAATACTTAAGGCTGAGTATTAGTAGCAGATTGTCTCAAGTCTAATATTCTCGACTTATTTGTTTATGAGCTGAGAGGAATTAAATTTTCTACGTTCTCGTCCTTACAAATTTGTGCTGTGAGAAATACTGTGGCATTTATAACGTGGTATCTTAGAATTCTGTTGTATGACAGGGCTATTTACTGGTTCATTTTTATTCATTTGATTTATGAAAGCAATTGAAACTCCTGCTAATTTTACTGCAAGTAGTTGTTTAGTGCTAAGGACATACTTAAGTGTCGTGCTGGGTACAGGTTTTCCTTGAAATTCCTTCCTGGTAAGAACTGGAACTTTCAGTCCTCTGTTTCTTTTTAGCTGTTGCTTGTTATGAACAAGTGGTAGCTAAAAGAAAAAAAAAACAAAACCCAAAAAGGAGGAAAAAAATAGGATCTTATTCCTTTTAGCCTGTGAAATCAATAGGACTGGATTGATTTTTGTAGCTCTACTAAAGAGACATTTTTCTTAAGTGATACCATCTTAATTCTTTTTATAGCTGCGTAAAAATATTTTAAACATTTATGTTAACTTTGCTGTTAATGTGCGACAGGAAATTGCCTGTAGAATACATTTTTGAAAAGCATTAGGTCTGATAAAAGTTTTACCTTGTAGATTCCACAAGTATCCTTAGATTTATTTTAAATCACGTATGCTTTTAGATACAGATTCCTACATATAAATAGAAAATGAAATTATTCAAAGATGGAATAAATAGAAGTGTTTTTCCTTATGAAGAAGCATTAGAGATAAACCCTTTTTTTTAAAAAAATATATATATGTATTTTGCTTAAGGAGATACTCAAGCTTTAAAATTCTGGTGTTTTTTTAGATGTTAGAATAAAAATTACACATCATGGCCTTACCTATGCAGAGACTGCAGAAAGGTAATTAAAAGATGGTGCAGCAGAGGTGTTGGTGCCATGCCCTGGCACGGCACGGGAGGAATGGTTCCTGTCACTCACCCAGCTGCTCTAACTCATCTCTGCTTTCAGCATGGGGAGATTTATGGCCATTATGGGGAGATCTGGCTAGATTTATGGCCATCTCTGAGCACATCTCTGAACATATCCATGGAGTTGTACAACCCAGTTTCTAGGCAGTTCTTACACACATTTTTCAGGTGGGACTGAATATGGTTTTTAGTACTGTGATACCCAAGAAATAATTTTTCGATGGTGAAAATTGGTTCTGTTGAAATTTTCTTCTAGCCTTCTAAGAGGGTAATGCATTGACACAGGAATTCTCAGCTGCTGCATCCAGGGCACCCCTTTCAGAGGCAAAGCCCTGTTGAAAAACAGCAAAAACCCCTGCAGGATGGATGCCTTGCTAAGATCTTATGCTGGGAAGGGCTGCCAGGCTGAGGGCTGCTCTATCTCCCATCTTCAGCAGTGCCCAGGTGATGCCTTGGGAAGGCTGGCCTGTAACAGAGGCTGGACAGAGCTAGAGAATAAAGTAGATATTTATTTAAAAGCCTTTAGGATACACCTTGGGCAGTACAAGAGCCTGGCCAGGGCTACACCCAAGGTGGACTAAAAATGGTCACAAAATGGACAAATGGTCACGAGGTCTCACACTTTTATAAGTTTTGGTCTGTTTGCATATTCAGGTTTAATTGTCCAATTACAGCTTCAGATTATGAAGTCCCATCCTTCTTGTTTCTCTCTTCAGCCACCGTTGTTTGTGCTTTTGGGCCTGCAAGTTCTACTTGTCCTTGGTCTCCAGCAGGAAAAGGATTTGTTTTGTCTCCCTGCTCTGTGAAGAGAGAGCTGAGTGACACTGAATGTGAGGCTCAGAACTGCACCCCTGGGCAGCACAGAATCTGAAAAACAGGAAAGCTGAAACTTAAGGCATCACAGGAGCAGGTGGCTGTGGGAGATTGCTAGGCTTGTTAAATTTTCAGGGATCTTTCTCCTTGAACCTCTGATTGTCAGGAGCCAAGACTTCCTCAGCCTCAGATTTGGGCAAAAAAGGAGGTAGCACACGAAATTGGTGAAGGTTTCCCAATGGGGGTGTGCAGGAAGGTTTGCTCTCTCCAGTCACTCTCCTCCCTCAGTTTTTTGTTTCAGTTCCACCACCTGTTTTTTGAGGCATTGATTTGATTCTCAGCTAATTCTTGTCAGCACTTTTTGTGGTGTTTGTGCAGGGTATAGAAAACGTGGATTTTGCAGTTCTGTATCAGAGACAAAACTTAAATAAGTAAGGAGAGCCTGGTGCTGTGTATCTTGACTTGTTTAAAACTTTTAATACTGCCTGAAGTATTGTTGGGGGAAGCTGTAGTTTAGGTGCAGCTTTTATAGAATGAGATTTACTCCCTGGTTTCACTGTCAATAAAGGTGTGTCAAACGAATGCTATTCTGATTTTTTCAGTTTTTTAACTAAAGGTCCAGATGATGCAATGGAGAAATGCCTTCAACACCAAGCTTGAGCTGGATCTGGAAGCCTTCTGGGAGACAGAATGAGGAGTCAACATAACCTTGGCAAAGTTCAAATGATAATCTGAAAATATAGAATCTAATTCAGTCTAGACAATTAGAAAGCTCTGCCTTTGGCCAAGTGTAATTAACTGCATAAATACACATCAGTGACCTGCCATTGCATAGGAGAGAAGGAATTGTAGTGCCTCATGGATGAGCATGGCCAGAGTGGTGTGATTTACTGAACAGGCCTGCACTAAATCAGCTGTGGATCAGAGATGAAGTGTCCTGAAAAATATTCAGTCTGTGCTTTTCAGTCCTGGTGGGGCTGTACTGGTCATGTAAGGTTGTAGATTCAGAGAATGTCCTGAGCTGGAAGGGACCCACCAGGGCCATCCACTCCAACCCCTGGCCCTGCACAGACACTCCAACAATCCCTGGGAGTGTTGTCCAAACCCTCCTGGAGCTCTGGCAGCCTCAGGGCTGTGCCCATTCCCTGGGGAGCCTGGGCAGTGCCCAGCACCCTCTGGGGGAAGAATCTTTCCCTGAGATCCAACATAAACCCCCTGACACAGCTCCAGCCCTTCCCTGGGTCCTGTCACTGTCACAGAGAGCAGAAATCAGTGTCTGTCCCTCCAAGGTTTGATGTAAAGCCCAGTTGAAGCCCAGCATTGAGGAAAGATTTGAGTTAAAGGGGGGGTGTCTAGATAAGAGTGGTAAGTAAGATTAGAAACCTTGAAAACATGACTTTCTGTGAAAGATGGGACAAAATGGGGCAGTTATTCTAAGGAAGGATGAGTGAAGTGGAATGTAGCAGTTCTCAAATACATGAGGAGGCAACGGGGCAGTTGTTTTCTGTGGCAGGAGTGGGTAGGAATAGAAATAATGGACTTAATTTCCAGCTGAGAAGATTGCAAATTGATATGGGGAAAAGCTGTCTTGTAGTAGGGCTGGCGAAGCATTACAGCAGATTTCCCAAGGAAGCTGTGCAGTGGATGGTGTTCATAGACTCAAAGATTCATTAAAGTTGGAAAAGACCTCTAAGATAATCAAGTCCAACCATCAGCACAGCACCACCACGTTCACCACTAAACTGTGTCCCCAAGTGCCACATCCACAGGTTTTTTGAGCGCTCCCAGGCATGGTGACTCCAGCACTTCCCTGCACAGTCTGTTCCAATGCTGGACAACCCTTTCTGTGAGAAACCTTGTCCTGAAACCTGATCTAAACCTCCCCTGGTGCAGCTTGGAGCCTTTTCAAGGTCTTTAAAACCAGAGTAGATACCAGTTCTGCCATGCCAGTGCCAGCAAGGACAGAGTGCTGGAGCTGGATTTGGAGTGAGACAGCCCAAATATTTTTGCACCCTTTCCATGTATATGGTGCCAGAATGAGTTTTTTGTCATTTTGTTTTGCTAAATATCATTCCTTTGCCTTTCCGACCACCAGTGAGGAGTGGCAATCACAGCATCTCTTTGGAACAACAATATCTTTAAGTATATCCTTGTTTTTTCCTCTCTCTGCTAACTTTATTTTACCACTGAAATTTGTCTCCCATTTTATCCCTAAATGCAGCAAGTGTCCTCTGTGCTACTTTGTGGTCAGCTTTAGTTTGATTAATTTCATTAGCATAATAGTGGATTTTATGCATACTGTGCCATCTGTTTCCTTTCCACTTTATTCATATATCAAATGCCAGAATTGTTCTTGAGTTCTCGGGTATCTTTCCTCTGTCCTTTTATTCCTATGGCCTTTTATTTATTATGTCCCTTTATTTATTATCCTTCAGCTGAATTTGAAGGCTGAAGTATTTCACTTCCAAGATCTCTATCACAGGCCTGAGAGAAAGTAGGAAAACTGATGGAGACCTTTGATGAGCAGAGGTACTCTGTATGTACCATCTTGAGTCCAGGGATCTTAGCTGTTACATTTTAATTACATTTATTATTGAGTTATATTATTCTGGGCTTTGGGAAAGGTTATGATTACAGTCTGAGCAATTTCCTGAAAAGAAAAAACAGATGTGAACAAACACAAGGCATAATATTAAGATTTTTGTCATACTGCAAGCAGGAAAGGTTATGATGCTTTTTTTGACCTTTCTCCCATTTCAGTTCTCAAGAAATTTTTCATTAAGAAGAAAAAGATTGTCAGATTCTGCTAGTCTAAGAAGGCTGTAAGATTTTTATTAAGAGGTGGGATTGAGATCAAGGCCAGGGTCAAGAGTAAACAACTACACAGTGTTTTCTCACAGAGATTGATAATCAGAAATAATGAGAAATGCATCTTTACCTGAATATTGTGGGTTTTTTGCCTTTTTCTGGGAAATTTCTCTGCTATCTCTGAAAGGATGAGTCTTTCCTCTGTTAAACAGAAGGAAGGAATGTGCTTCTCTGGAGTGTGTGTACGTGTAGGTTTTCCTTTTTATTATTTTTAGACACTGCATAGTTTCAGGTCAGAACTGAGACCTCTTGTTCTCCTAGCAAATCATTCCTTTCCACTTAGTCTGAAAGAGCCTAAATATTCTTGGTGAGGAAGTTCTGGCTTCCCCCTGAGGTGGTGCTCAAGTTTTGAGACGAATAAGCAACCTAATGCCTTCTTAAAAACAGGGGAATTCATCAGCTGGGGGTAAATCAGCAGCTCCTCTTCTCATGGCAACAGGATTTTAGGTGGGGACTTTATCTGTGAGTCCAAGCTGTGCCCCTGATTCAGAGCAGAGCAAAGTTGGGATTCATTACTGGGGCAGGAGCATCGTGTGCCTGATGAATAATGGCACCTCTTGGGGCTCCAGTCCTTCCCAGCCTCTGCTGGAGCTGCAGAGTTTATCAGAGATGTTGAAATAGCAGGGGCACAACAGCCTTCAGAGCCCCTATGGCTAAACAGGAAATATTTGTGGTTTTCAAAAGTGAACAGGTGTGAAAACCTTTGCTTGTGCAATCAAATATTAAAGCAAATCATTTTTCCGTGTGTAACAGATTGTATTTAAGAGAGCATAAATACTTAATGACTTGAATTCGTTTTCTGGCCAAAAATATTTAACAGATGTAAGTGGGTTTCTATGGTAATGTCTGAGGTTGTCTAACTTTATGTCCTTTCTGTGACTCCTGTTTCATTTATGAATAAAAGTGAATATTTAAGCCTCATGAACATATTACTTCCACCTGCATTTGCCTGTGTGGGAAAACATCAGGTTATTTAGATCTCAAGTTTGCTTGGTGGTGACACATATGGGGAATACTGAAGGTGTTCTGTGTGTGAGCTGTGTTTGTAAAACAACATCTGTCACTTAAAGGCAAATCTTGCCTCATTTAGAGGCAAGGTTTGTGGTTTGCCCCTTGTTTTCGTGTTGTGATTATTTTTTACCATATGATTTAATTTTTTCTCACCTATTCTCTAGTCAACATGATTTTTAAAAAAAATACCCACGACATTTTTTTTGAAATCTGAATCTCCAAGAAGCCTTTGGGGGAGAATAAACATATCAGTGGTTATTCCCGTACTGACCAGCTTCTAATTTTTCTGGAAATCTGAATATTTTAATGAAAACAGTTTCTGCTTGTCTAATGCTACATGAAATCTTTGGGTGCTGATCTGGGTTAATTTAGTTGCTTAAGAATGGAATCTTTCCTCCTGATTTTATTTTAATTAATTTGTATTCACAGACACGGGTGAAATTTTTTCAAATTATTAAAATCAACAATAACAACAAATCTTGAATACACAGAGGAATATTAGAAAAGAGTGGGTGACACCCAGGAAATGTAAATCTTTCTAATTATTCTTGTGAGGCACAGCAATCTGTTTATCTTCCTGAAAACAAACATTTCCTGCTGTTCATCGTGTGTAATCCCATCCTTGATTTCATATAAATACATTCAAGAAAGAAACTTGTTCTTTTTGGACTCATCCTTCTTAATTGCTGATGTTTTCAAGATGGTTGTTAAGATGATTGTTAAGCCTTAGAGTGTTTCTTGTCAGCTAAAAGCAATTCCTTCACCAATTAATAACTTTAATATTTTTGAGTGTTTTTGAGCACTGCCCCACTGTTGCAGACTTTTGTGACTCTTCTGGGATGAGTGCAGTGAAATTGTTCTTCCAAATTTCTCTTGAAGTTGTGGATTGACTTTGAACAATTCAGCATAAATCAATATATTTTTGTTTTCTGGAGATGGTGTTTTCCTGTTTCAGAAACAAACTGATCAACCAGATTTAATAAAAATTTACTTAGCAGTTTATATCAAAAATGCAAATTGTTGGTTTGCACAGTGAAGTGCAGAGGTTTGAGGAATCCTATAATTCCTTAAATTTCAGAGTGCTGATTGTTTTATGTATCTGAAACGTATGCACTGAGCAGTCTCTCCTCTCCCTTGTCTCATGTAGAACTGATCAAACCTTTTAAAAGGGTTTTCCACAGGATGTCTATCTTATTGTTTTTTCCTTCCAGTTCAGTATTAAAAACAATCCAACAAAAACCTCAAGCACCCCAACAACCTTTGTTAGGCACGTGCTTTTCTATATCCCACTCCCACACCTATATCTAAATTCTCTTCCCACCTTTCCAACAGTTTGTCAACACAGCAAATCACATTTATTTGGCTTAAGATTTATTGCAAAACCAGTTCACTTAGCGAAGGCCTTCAAACTTAAAAATAGGCATTTGAAATACTAAATGGTTTAATTAATAGTAATAAATAAGTAATTTGCAAGACTGACATTTTTTTTTCAATTTGTATGAAACTCCTTTCAGTTAGAGCTCTGTCATCAAAACTCGTGTGTACAGGAAAGGTTTGGCTGTTTATTTTATAATGAGAAAACTTGAGGCAAAAAGTAGTTGGAGAAAGAAAATAATTGGAACAAAAGAGCAAAACCATCTTGCAGTACAATCCTGATGGAATTTTTAAATGGAGTGTTTCAATAGATAGAGTATGAATGTGTCGTCCTGCACTAAAAGTAGGAAAGTTCATTTGCTCCTTCTGCTGTTGTTTTATTTTAAATGTCAGGAGTCCCAAAGAGAATTGCCTTAAGAGATACAGTATTTACATATTGAGTGGAAAAGGTGCAAGATCCTAATTTTTGATAGCTAAATCCTAAACACCATCTGAAGACTGAAGTGATACAAGCAGTCTTTGCATAAGGGCTCTTACTTCTGCTAACACTATATTATCATGTAAAATCATTTTAGTAGCTTGGTCTTGGTTTTAAATTCGCAATAATTGGCCATAGTGGGCTTTGTACAAGTTTAACTTGATCAGTTGGTGAATAAGACAATTTATTTGAGCCAAGTGGAAATCTGGTGTGGTTGTGGCTGCTGGTGGAACAGGACCACCAGCTGCAAGTCATCGACTGCTGTTCACAATGGACCAGTGCTGCTGCCTAAAAAAGATCCTTGTTGGGGCTGCAGATCAAAAAAAAAAAAGCTGTTCTTGTGGGAGAGAAGATGCAGTGGCAGCTCTGGTAGGGAATCTTTCCAGTACAGTTTTGTAACAATCAAATGAACAAGCTTTTATATTTCTCTTATCCTGGTGGCACCTCCGAAAATTCATACATTTGCATTAAAGAAAGTATTGGTTTCAATTACTCACCATTCTGTCGTCCTAGTGGATAATCCCCATAAATAACAAATTATAGAATTTGATGGATAAATCTTAGTGAAGGTTTTATTCAGTGATGTAGAATTATCTTCTAAAGTGATTTAACAGCAAACTGCCTTCTGTTAACCTACTCCAGAACACACCTGGCTTATCTTTTACTCTATAGAAATGCAATTCCCTTTAAAATTGTAAGGGAATATTTTCTCTAAGAATTCAGAACTGTGTTCATCATAATAAAAAAAAAAAAAAGGAAGAAGGAAAATCAGGTATTTTCTTCCTTGATAATGATATTCATACAGTTTACAGCAAACAGCAAAAACGAGAATTTATCTAGAAACAGTGCAGGAGATGTATTCATATTTAAATTAAACTTTAATCAATTAACACGGTTAACAAAAAGAGGTTCATTATGTCTAAGATAAAAGAACACAAACAATACCCAACCCAAGTATAAACACACTCCTTGAAGCAGCAGTAGGAGCAGTACTTAGCCTAATGTGCAAGCTTTCAAGTGGCAGAGTGGAAAAATTTTTATGTTTAGTTTGACTAAACGCATGTTCTTTTAATCCTTTTTTTCTGCTTTGACTGTGGTACTTAACAAACATTTCCACTCATAGATACTAATCTTAATTTTACTATTCCCAGTCTCTGGGGTCTTCTAGGTTATACTATGGATGGTATTTTTACCAGCTGTTACACATTCCTTGTGGTAACTGCCTGAAACTTCTCATATTGTACATTCAGCTGTATTTATTTGCAAATTTTTGGATTTTTGTAAGTCAGTCCTTGCGGGTTTTGGTTTTTTTTTTTTTTTTTTTTTTTTTTTTTTTTTTTTTTTTTTTTTTTTTTTTTTTTTTTGCTACTTAGAGATGTACAGATTTCTACTGACTTTATGCATTGCTCTGAAGGCAGAGAAATTAAACTGCATCCCCAAAGACCTAATGTTGGGTGGTTTTCAGCATTTCTAAGTAGCATTTGTGAAGAACAACCATTCTTTGCTTGAGCAGTTCTTAGCAGGAAAGGAAATTTGTGTTACAGGGCTTTGTGTTCTCTAACAGTTGTGTTGGAGAATTTTGGCATTTTTTAAAGGCTTTCCTTTTAATAATTAAAGAAAACAGTTTAGATGTGCTTGTTAAGAAGCTGACTGAAAAGATCTGCTCTTTTTCTTTTTTAATTTTTAGCAGTAATAGCTTACTGAGATAATTGTTGTTAAAATGTAGTATGGAATTATATGTTTTTAAGGATGACATCTCTGTTAAATAGCTTATTCTTTCAAATAGAGCCTGAAGTTCATATATTTAGTCTTAATTAATGCATTTGGGTTTTAGTAAAAAGCTTATTTTGTGTCTCTTTGCTTTAGTCAGAATGAGCTAAAAACCAATTTAATATCACTTTGTGTTTCAGACACACCAACTTCTCTTTGGCACCTCCTGTTCTGTTCTGCCAATTGCCACTTAGTGCGGGGAATATATACCAGATTCTTTTCTTTTGCATTTCTAAGACTTTTCTTGGCTGTCACTGCCAGCTGAGGTTATTGCCCTTCAAATTTTGTGATTTTGTTGTTTCCCTCACCACAGGGTTGCATTTAATCCAGAGTTACTGGTATTGTGCTGCTATTCAGAAAATCGATGCTGATGGGGGCAATGGCAAGAGACAGTGGGTTAGGAAGGAGTATTCAATTTGCAGCAGGAGGGGAAAACAGCCTGAACTTTGCCATAGGGGAGAAAAACACAACTCCAAACCCAGGGATCAGGTAGGCAGACAAATGCCTAGTGCTGGGTGATCAGGAAGGTTTGGGTGCCATATGCAGTGGCATAATTACATGTATTACTCATGGTTCTGTTGAAATAAACAAAGGGGAAAAAAAAAGTTGATGTCTCCTCAACTAGATCTGTCTGTGGAGTGTGTGGGACAGAAGTGGCTGTTAGTTCTGTGTGGGATGATGTTGCTGCTCTCTGTTCTTCTGACAAAAAAATCTAGAACAGCAGGAGGAGGATAGAGATGGATCAGTTCCTGGAGAAGCCTGGGAGAAAGCCAGTGCTTACTTCAAGTTTGACCAAAGGAAGTTTCTAAAAATGTTCTATTTTGCCATGCCTGGAGTTCTGTCTCTGAACAACAGGCTGTTTGAATTAGCACCTGTACTGGCTTGGCAGGTCCCCAGGGACAAAATTCCAAAATAAATGTGCATCCAAAGGAGTGTGGTCAGCAGGTTGAGGAAGGTGATTCTCCCCCTTTATTTTGCTCTTGTGAGACCCCACTTGCAGTGCTGGGGGCATTTCAGGTGCCATCAATACATGAAGGACGTGAAACTGTGGGAACAAGTGCAGAGGAGGCCACGAAGTTGAGAAGGGGACCAGAGAACTTCCCCTACTAAGACAGGCTGAGAGAGTTGGGGCTGGAGAGGAGAAGATTGTGTGGAGACCTCACAGCACCTCCCAGCATCCAAGGAGCTACAGGGAAGCCAGATTCTTCATCAGGAACTGTAGTGGTAGGACAAGAAGTAATGGGTTAGAAAAAAAGTGAAATTTAGGTTAGATATTGGGAAGAAATTCTTCCCTGTGAGATCCTGGCATAGGGTGCTCAGAGAAGCTGTGGCTGCCCCATCCCTGGAAGTGTCCCAGGCCAGGTTAGACAGGGCTTGGAGCAACCTGGGAGAGTGGAAAATGTCCCTGCCCAAGGCAAGGGGGTTGGAACCAGATGATCTTTAAAGTCCCTTTCACCCCAAACCATTCCGTGATTCTGTGATTTCCATGCTTGTGTGCCAGCTTAGCATCACACCCTTGTAATTCATGAAATATGCTGCACTGGAAAGTGATGGGACACCCCCAAGCCTAAGTGGATGAGGTGGTTGATCTCCAGTGGCAGATAAGACCCTTTGTATGACGATCTAAAGATCGCTTTGAATCTCATTTTAGCTGTATAGTAATGACTTGAGATCTCAGTCAGTTGGTATTGAAAAAAACCCAAAAAACGAAAAACCAAAAAGATCCTAAGGAAGCTTTCCACAGACTCCATCAAACCTCTCACACAAATTGTTTGTAATTACACAATTCTGTTCTTTTTCTGGTGGTGGTTTTTGTTAGGATAGTTTGTTTTTTATTTCCCCTCTATTGATGTGCAAAAGGTACACAATAGAGAGAAACAGATGAAATACAGGCTTTGCCTTCTAACTGTAGATGAATTATGGGCTTTGCCTTCTCAGTCTCTCTACAATGTTCAGGGGATATGGGGACTACAAAGGAGGTAAAAAATTGGCTGGACTTCTGGACTTCAGTAGTAGGGGTGGAAGATTGATGGCCACCAATTGCAAGGGAATTCTGCAGAGCTTGGGGTCAAGCTGACCTTGTTTAATGTCCTGTCATTTTTCTGGGCAGTGGGGTGAAATGCACCCCCAGTAAATTTCCAGACAGCACCAATTTGGGAGGAAGGTTGATAGGTTCAAGAAGTAGGGCTGGCATGAGGAGTATCTCAGCAGATGGGGAAATGGGCTGGCAGAACCAAGGGAAGCTCAGCAGAAGCCAGTGAGGAGTCCTGCAGGGGGATGGAGTCACCTGGTGGTGTGTTATGGGCTGGGTAGAGGCTGTCTGAGCACTGCTCTGCAGGGAGAATGTCAGAATCCTGCTGGAAGATTCAGAACATGGGAGTGGAGAGCCACATCAACCTGGAGCTGTTTTGGTGGGTTTAGCATAACAGAGAGTGAAGGAAAGGGAGAGTTCCCCTCTAAGTTGTTTTAAGAGCACATCTGCGGTACTGAGTCCTTTTGGGGCTCACGAGTAAATCAGGCAGGGCAGTATTGGAACAACTTACCATACTTTGAAGATGGCCCTGCTTAGTTGAGGAGCTGGGCTATTGATTCCAGAGGTCCCTCCCAGCCTAAACTGAGTTATGATGATGTGTGTAACAGCTGCAAAGATGGTGAAGGCTCTAGAGGGAGTGGCTGAGGTCACTGGGCTTGTTCAGCTGGACAAGAGTCAGGGTCTGCAGCTTCCTCCAGAGGGGCAGCTCTGATCTCTGCTTCCTGTGACAATGACAGGACCCAAGGGAGCTCTCCCAGGGGAGGTTTAGGTTGGATCTCAGGGAAAGGCTTTTCCCCAGAGGGTGCTATGCACTACCCAGGCTCTCCAGGGAATGGGCACAGCCCCGAGGCTGCCAGAGCTCCAGGAGAGTTTGGACAACGCTCCCAGGGACAGGGTGGGGTTGTTGGGGTGTCTGTGCAGAGCCAGGAGCTGGGTCATTGGTCCTGGTGGATCCCTTCTGTCTCAGGATATTCTGTGATTCTGTGCTAATTTTGGAATTTTAAGTTGGCGATGGAGATTTTATGCAGTGTGTGAAATGTGCAAAATAAACAACCTAAATAAAGCACCCTTCAGGGAGTACTCTTTTCTGCCTTCCTGAGGGAGAACTCATAGGTGTTCTGGATTTTCAGTCTCACCAGGATATTCTTTGCTGTTCATAACATAAGCCTGAGTACAATGGAACGGCGTGAAGAAGTTAATTTCATTATTATTATTACTATTCAAAATAGACCCCCCAGAAAATTAAGTAGTATCCATTCTGGGGAAGTTTTGATTTAATCTATGTATATAGAGAGTGGAAGATTGCTGGCTTCTGTTTCCTGCTGTTCTTTATGGGCAAGGTTTTCATTAAAAAAAAGATATATTAGTTGTTACAGAGAAGCCAGAGCCCTAACTCACCACATATGTCTGAAATATTTTATTGCCTTCACTTAGAGTACTTTACATTAACTGAAACAGAAACTCCTGGGAATCGTTTGCCTTTGGTATTTAGTGATGTATGAGATTGTTTTCAGTGCTGTTTAGGGCAGTTCACAAACAATAACATTACCCTGAGGAAGCAACTCCTGGTGGTTCCATCAGCTGGAGCACCAGTGTCTCTCTTTTGGCTGCTGAAAGCCTGGAGAGATCAGCTGCCTGTGAGGAGCTTAAATATTGTTCTACCTGCCTTTGTAGTTTCTTGTTATCTTATTTTTGTTATCCAGTTAAGGATTATTTAAATCCTTTTGTGTTATTTCTCCTCAATGTCTGAGTCATTGGAGAAAAAAACTGAAGAAAGCTAATATTGAAGTTTCTATTCCAGATGTTGTATCTAGTAAGGTAGGAAATAAAACTTGCATGTATTTTATTCTCTTAGTGTACTTGGAGAATGGTTTGAAGTGGAAGGGATATTGAAATCATCCAGTTCCACCTCCTGCCATGGGCAGGGACACCTTCCACTGTCCCGGGCTGCTCCAAGCCCCATCCATCCTGGCCTTGGACACTTCCAGGGATGGAGAGTCCAGAACCCCAGAATTGGTTACAAAAAGCTGTAGAACCTCACTAAAGCAGTTGCTATCTCACTTTCCCTTTTTCTTTCCCCCTCTAGCCAGTACAACTTGCTGCCTTCTCTGTGGTTGAGTTCCTTTGATAACTACATCTTAAATACTGCTGCTTTTCAGATTGAGAACAGATTTTTAAACCAACAACAAGTGTCAAGAAAACAGTGCATTAAATACCAGCTTAGAATTTCCCTTTGTCAGGCATGTGCTGTTTACAGTGCCAAGGCTGGTGCTCTCCTACAGATCCAACAGAACAGCACAATGAATCCAGGGATTTCACAGGAGTGTTTCTGTTACTCTAGTGCGGTGTGCCCTCATGTGGTTAAATGCAATATCTTCCTTGGATCAGCCTGACACCCTTTGGATTTATTCTCTGTCCTGCTAAAGAACTGGGAGAAATAAAGGCTGCTGATGAAATGGGAGGCAGTGTGATGCCAAGAAGGTTTTTTTTTGTTTTTTTTTTTTTTGTTTTTTGTTTTTTTTTGTTTTGTTTTGTTTTACAGCTCTCAAGCGATTGGGCACTTTTGAGATGAGCATAAATACGCTTGCATTTGGATCTAATTCAGCTACAGGTGTTTGTGTTTTCCTTGTGTTGGTTTTTTTGAGATTTTGAGGATCCACTTAGTAATATTTAGGCCAAGGTGACTTAGTTTCTGATGGGTTAATACTGATAACTGAGTATGGAAATGAAAAATTGTTTGTTGATTTTCTCCCACATAATAGATAATACCAGCAATCTTAAATTTTTGATACCCTTTGAGGACCACAAGACTTAATTTTGTGATAATAATACATAGCTATTGACTACATATCTCACATTTTGCATGTTATGTGTTTGTAAGCATGACTACTAATGCTGTATTCATTTTTGGAAGGAAGTAAAGTTATTAGAATTATGAGGTGTTGCTTTATACTTTTTGGTTTGTACTTTTTATTTTATCATTCACATAGATTGCAGGCAGTCTTTTGGAGGGGCTTCATATCCTGACAGCAAACTGCAGATCATGATGACTTTTCTTCTAGATCCAAAAGCAGTGCAACAGAGTTTTGCCCAAAATTAAAAGTTGGTAAAACTGCAGGAAAACACGCACTTATGGCATCAGTGACATTTACTGTTTTAATTAACAAGGAAAATAACAGATGTCAGCAGGGGCTTGCAGTAGTAATAACTTATTAACTGTGAGAAATTAACTAAAGTTATTGAATGCAAAAAATTACTTCATCCTTAATTACTGCTCAGTGGTTGCCAAGATCATGTAACACAGCACTACTGGAAGTTGACATTTCTGGCTGCTTTGAGGTCACTGCATTTAACACGTATTTACTGATTATCAGGTAGATTCCAGCTTTCAGATTTTTTTTTTAGCTGGGTTAATATAAACTTCATGTTTTACTCTTTAAATTAATGTTTTCTGCATTGTGGTCTGCTAAACCACTGCTGAGTTGCACAGAGATGATCATTTGGAGCCAAATAACTTTGCCTTTGGTGCTTCAACATTTTAAGTTCCCACATGGATATGTGATGTTGTCTCACTTGGACAATGAGAAATGGAAGATAGTGACGGGATCACAAGCAGAAAGGATTTGCCAAATGTTGCTCCAATTAAAATTCAATCTATGTTATATACCCAGAAGGATCCTTTATTTAGAGCTTTGGAAGACTCAAAGGTTTGGAGGTGCCAAGTCCATTTAGGCACCCAGCTCTGGGAGAGTAATCCATAAACAGAAGTTACATGATTAGTTCTCCTTTTTAACACAGAGAGGAGAGGAGGGGAGAGGAGAGGAGAGGAGAGAGAAGAGAGAAGCTTAGGAGTGAGATGTAGAAGATGTGGGAGAGATGTGACAGGGAGCTTTCCGAAATCCCAATCTCTTTCCAGAATTTATATGCTGAACTCAGTCTGCAGAGGGGAGCTTACATCACATGGTGTTAATGGAACACACGTTTGCTTGGACTTCATTTCAGATCTTCATTCAGGGTTAAAAAGATGGATCATTCTTCTCATTTTAAGCCCAAGCACTCTGTTTCACTTCTGAGCCTGAGGAACTTCAAACCCTCATTGCTTACCCCAAGACAAAGCTGTGTCCCCTGCAGTTCATGGCCTGGCCCCTAAGGCAGTCATCCTGCCAAAATTAGGCCATTGTGTTGGGAAGAATTCTTGTTCCTCTTTTCATCTTAGTAGGATCATGAGCTACTCATACATAATACATAAGAAAGAGATGAGAGAAAATGCATGTTTAATACAAGCCACAGATACGAATTTCTGAAATGGTCCAGCCTAATGTGCTTTGGTGTAACTTAAAAAAAATGAAAGAATGGGAATCTGTGGATTCTGTGCTGTCTTTAGCTGTTGGGCTTGATGGGGATCAAGCCCTTTTGTGCAGTTAAACCCACAGTAAATAACATGTTGAGAGGAACACCTTAAAATTTGACTTTCATCTTTTTCTTGCATTTAAAGGCATTGAACAGACTTTTTAGGAGTCAGATTAAGCCAATGATTTTGCTAAAGAATGTGTAGTTGCTCCAATTAAACACCTGCTTCGGCTTTTCTCTCTTGGCAAGGAAAATCCTGACTGGATTCCTGAACACTAGACACCTGTGTTCAGGAATGGGATTATTTAGTTCTTAAAAATGAGGTTTTGCAATCCTGCCAGCGCAGAGAGGGGATCTTGAAATGGATGTTTCTGCTTGTGCTGTCAGTTCTAAGAGATGGTCAACTCCTGGAGTTACCAGTTGACAACTGGGTGGTGTGAGGGACCTCAAGTAATGTACAGGAGCAGGTGAATCCTTGGGAAACCTGAGGAATATAAATTTGCTGTCTTTCATGGGTGGAATATTAACATAATCTTTTTTTCCTGTCTACCAGGTAATTCCTGGAATTCATATTTGGCTTCTAAATAGCATCACAGTCCTTTAGTGCCAATTAACAAAAGAAATTTGTCACAAAAGGAGAATTTAATAATCTTTGTGCCTAATTTATTACAAATTAGAGGCAAATTGTATTATGGGAGATATTTTATTAGCTTAATTTATATTGATTCTTGTTTTAGTTATGGGAGAGTTGGTGAAAGCATGCTGCAGGTTTTCATGGCTGTTCTATACATTTTTAATGAAGATTTGTGGAGGAACATAACCATGATTCTTCATTTAATTGCCTTTTTCTATTCTTCTTTTTCCTAACAATATGTTTTGTGAAAACATATTTCAGGTCTGTGTGTCTGTTGTAGAAACTTTTGATAGTTTTTCGGGAAGATTTGTAGGAGGAAAGTAAGTGTGGTTTTTTTTTTTTTTTTATTCTTTTTGATTGCATAACAAGTAGTCAGAAATTCCACTGAGAATTAATGCTTGCTGAAGAACTTTAAAAGTGCCTTATATAATATTCATTCACATTGGCCAGGATGTAAACCTCTTCCCGTGGTGGGAGCGCTGATAAGAAAAATATAAATTAGCAGCAACGGTGTTGCTATCTCCAAATGACATCCTAAAGGTGCATCATGTGGGCAGAATAGAAATAGGCAGATTTGTTCAGGAATCAGTGTTTGGCAGCAGAAACGTGAATTGGAGCTGCTCGCTGTCCTCAAGCTACACTGGATTAAAATATAAAATATCCTGGCTCTAAGCAGCATTGCCTCAGTTATCTGGGTGCTTCCCAGCCAAAAGGGAGGTGTGGCACTGGCATTTTGTAGCACCCCAGCTGATAATTTATGCATTAGAGAGAGGAGTCTGCTTATTAATGAGTGCCTCTAACCTGCAGGTGTTTGCAAACACTGAAGGGAGCTGGAAGGAGTACAAAAAGCTGGGTTAAACCACTGGAATTCAGTGTGGAATTCAGGCAAAGTTCTGATCATCAATGGGAATCCAAATATCCCCATAGAATAGAAAGGGAATTTCAGTTCTATGAATTAGGTAGGCAGCTGGTGCTAATCGTGCGGAGATAATTACAAGAGTTAATTATGTAAGCTGTTATGATTTATAGGGTAAGGACAGTGGCAAATTACTCAAGTTGATAGGGAAAATTGAAGAACAGTTATCAAAAAATGGAGTTGTGCTAAAGACTGAATCATGCTCAGCAGAACATCTGTGTTCACACATATTGGTGTAATAGGGAAAAATACCCTTCTTTTTGTGTGGCACCAGAGAATAAGCACAAATATGGGAAAAAACCCCAGCAAATTATCTTCTCCTCTGCACAAATATGGAAAAAATCCAATTTAGCTGCTTTTCTGTTTTGAATGTGAATGAAAAGTAGTTGTTGAAAGCATTTTCTCCTGTATTTTGCTCAGTAACACCTTGCAGTTGGAGTTGGATCAGCTAATGAGCTACTGCTGAAGGGGCATAACTTAAGACTTGGGTGTGCAGAGCCAGGAATTTGTAAGGCAGAATTCCATCTGCTGCTGGATGGTCCAAGGGAAGGTCACAAACACAGAGCTCAGGTCTGTTCTCTACCTCATTTGGAGCAGGGAATCAAATTAGATCTTCCCACGGCCGTGCTGGTGCTGTAAGCCCCAACACAATCTGCTTCTCTCTCCAGGTGTTTTTAAAGGTCTCTTCTGCCAAAGGGAACAAAAGAAAAGCAAACCAAGCCATGAGACAGTTCAGAAAAAGAGGTTTTGTGTTTCCAGACAGTTGTAATGATTTATTTTTATTTCCTTTGATGAAACAAACTTCTTTTGGAAGCAGCAGAATTTTGAGTGCTCGAGGGGTGACCATTGTCCATTCAGTGAGGCAATGAGGTGGTGCGGTGGAGTGGAAGAGCTGCTGATATCCAGGAGAGAAAGGGCCCTTCCACAGAAATGTCAGGGCTCTCTTTGCTCAGGTCATTGAGTGTTTCCAGCACCTTGGTGAGAAGAAAGGAATAACTCGTATTCAAATCCAAGAAATGCCACTGAGAAGAACAAATAATACTTACTTGAAAATACAAGGGGCATAAGGATGAATAGTGATTATTTTTTACAATAATTAGTGATCATTCAGAGAAACCCATACAACCAGAAGCAAGTATTTTTGTGAATGGTTTTCATAATGAATCTTTGCAGAGCTGTATTTGATTTGCCTGCTTTGGTTTATCAAAAACAAGGAAACATAAAAATGCTGTCCACCCTTAGAAAAAACTCCTCAGCATCCTCTGTCATTGATACTTAAATTTGTAGAATCACAGAATCATCGAAGGATTTGTGCTGGAAGAGACTTTAGAAATCCCCTGGTCCAGTCCCCCTGCCATGGGCCACCAGTGTCCTCAAGCCTTTCTCCAAAGGGCTGCTCTCAATCCTTTCATCATCCAATCTGTGCTGAAAACACAATACCAAGGCATCTGTCCTGTGAGGGACCAGAGAGAAATCACAAGAATCAGCAGAATAATTAAAAAAAAAAAAAAGAAAAAAAAAAGGCCTATCAATATTTGCCTCAAGAATTGTCAATATATGCTTATTTTTAATGTGGTTATAGAAAGTCTTGGGTAACTAATGCGATTCAAGCAGATACTGAGCAAAGAGAAGGCAAAAGGGGAGAATTACAACTCTTAAACTTGTGGCCCACCCCTTTCAGAAATCTGTAGGGAAGACAGTTTAATTCAGAGAGCCAGGAATGTTCTTGTGTGAGCTGGAGCTGCTGACAGGGGATTAATTTGATGAATGTGATCCAGCTCTATCCCCTTTCACTTCTGGCATTCCCCGCCCGCACATGACCTCTGCCGTGGGGAAATCCATGCTAATAGAATTTTCTGCTTTTAGCAAAGACATCCTCACCTTTCTTTTGTGCTGCTGGAGCTGGGTAAGGAGGCCTTAATTCAGGATGGGGCTGAACTATTAATTAGTGAAGTTCTGTTATTCCAGCAGAGATCTGTGCTAGGACTGTGTGAAGCTGCTTTAATAAAATAAGAGAGCAAGGTTCCCTAGTGTGATCACAAAGCCAGGATCATTACAAGGCTGCCAAATGAGCTTATGGTAATTATCAAGTGATATATTTGATAATTGTAAAGAATTTTGGTGAGTTCTGCATTAATTAGTAACAGAAGTTGATAGAGACATTCTTTTGTTTGTATCACTTTAGGTGGGGTAAGATACTTAAAATAAACCAGTTAGCTTTAAAGCCCTGCTGGAAAACTGAGCTATTTTAATAAGATAAAAGTTTATTATTATTTTTTCTTCACTTTTTTTATGCAAGTTATATAAATTCATATGTTACTGGCTTTTTAAAAATGGGAAAGAAACTAATATGCCATGGATTTTTCTGTCACTGGTATCAGAAGCCTTCTTTCCCCTTTGCCCTGTCACAGTACAGCTGACTTTCTGGAGCAGGAATTCTAATTTTGGAAGAGACTGCTTTTTTTGCCTTTTATCTCATAATTTAATGTAATTTAAAGCAGCTGACACAAGGTGGGTAAAATGGCAACATTCCAATTTTTATAAGTGGTTTTCTTCCTGTGAGAGCTCTGTATTATCCACAACCCAACCTGTTGGTGCAGACTGGAATCCAGAATTGCCCTTTTCCAAGGGAATGCCCTTGCCCCACATGGAGAACGATTTCTGTCCTTGCTTCATCTGAATGCTGTTAATCAGAGGATAGTGAGATGTTGCTTTTTTTTTGATTTCATGCCAGTAGATCTTGTTTAAAATTTTAAAGCCTTTGCTTCAAATGTACAAATCATTGAGGTTCATTGGCAAACAAAGCCTCTAGCACTGTTTGTGATCATGTGCTCTCTTCCTGGCACTCTTCCATGATTATATTTGAGTGCCAGCTTTTGACATGATGGAAACTTATTTTTTTAATGGTAGAAACAAAATAAATAAGAAAAAAAAAAAAAAAAAAAGAGAAGCAGAACATTTTGGAAGGAACTGGGCTCAAGCAGAATACACCAGTATTTCCTTTTGAAAAAGAATGTTGACTTTGGGGAGGATTGACTGTTTCCTACATGTGTGTTACGAGAAGTGATAGAAAAGGTCTCCATCTTCTGTGGTAATTTGGGTTTTCCTATGGACTGTGTTAGTTCTGGACTCAGCAGCTCAGAGCTTTAGCAAAGGTTTTCCTATGGACTCTGTAATTTGGGTTTTCCTATGGACTGTGTTAGTTCTGGACTCAGCAGCTCAGAGCTTTAGCAAAGGTTTGCTGCCAGTGCTGGGACCTCTTCATCTCTAGGACCTGCACATGTTCTGCTCTACACAGACTGACACAGAAGTTCTTAACTAAGATTTTAAGCACTTGTAGACAGTTTAAGTGATTTTTCTCTATTTCTGCATATTAAGCAGCATAGGATGAAGCAGTTCTTTTATTTCAAAGAGGTCTTAAATAAAATATTATTAAATATTTTGTTTTAATTTATAACTGTTTTCACATCGGGGAGTTCTGATAACACTTTTCTTATTGTTTGGTGGTGGGTTATAATTATTTGCATTTCTGTAGGTGTCCATGACTAGATGCCAATGACAATGATCAGCTACAAACTGATCTTCAGGAAAATTCATGAGGATTATTTGCAAGGAAAAGCTAATAAAGAAAATATTATTTCTTGATCTGAATAATGGGAAAAAACTTCTATATGATGGATGAATATTATATTCCAGTAGCCAGGCAGACTCCTTCCTGAAAGAAGTCTCTGGAATTTGTTTTTCACCCAGTACCTCCATGCATATGGTGTTTTCAAGATGGAAATACAGATATCTATATCTATATCTATATAGATACAGATACAGATATAGGTACATATATTTATTCTTCTACAGTAGGTAGTTTTTAGATGTGATTTGGAAAAAAACCCACTGACTGAAATAGGGAAAAAAATGTAGCACAAAGAGCATGGTAAAAGGCTTTTTAGTCAAAACTGTACCAAAGACCCTGTCACTGTTCTGGTAACAGGGTTGAGATGACAGTGAATTTTCATACTTGTTTTAGAATCTTTTAGTGAAATATCTTTATTACAAAGGCATTTATTTTTCTCACAGCACATTTGTGGCTTAGAAACTGACACAACCCTACAGGTGCCCTGGTTGATATCCTGGTTAGGGAGAATTGCATCCCTGAGCAGTATTGATTCAGAGCTATTTTTTTGAGCATTTAACATCTGATAGTACCCAATTCAATATTCCTGTTTTACAGAGCAGCAGCCTGGAACTGCTGGAGTCATGCAGGATTCCCTCTTTGCCCAGCACTCAGCTGTGGGATGTACATGCTGTGCTGTGTTTTTAAGCTTTCTAATCAGTTTATTGACAGCTCAATAAAGAATTCCTTCAGGAGATTCTGCAAACAGGCAGAGTTTCCTTCTGTTTAAACACTGGTAGGATTATTTCACTGCCTGTGGTTTTATGACAAAATATTAAGAATAGAGTGAAGCAGCACTAAGGAAAAGAGTTTTAACCTGTATAATCTTTGCAATGGGAGCTCTTTGTGCCTTTTATGTCTGGAAAACAGCCACAATGTTTTTGTCACCACTTGCATGTCACTGCCAGTATATTATCTCAAGGGACAATTGTTTTTTGAATGGTTTCTGACCCTTGTATGTTTAGGTTCCATTTAATCAGCGTCTTCATTTTTTAAAAATGAAAACCAGCAACAAAAACGATGCCTTGGCACCACAGCCCTGCCATGCCTGGTTCTTATCTTTTTCTTTTTTGCTACTTGGCTGTGATTTGCTTAGCGCAGACTGAGGAGAGGGTAAAAGGAAAACTCTCTTTTGGGACACGTGCTGCTGGATTTTATACTTCCAATTTTATCTATTCAAAACATGTGGCCACTACATCCCCTCCAGGGCACAGCAAATAGTGTGGGGATTGAATTAGGTGTTCCTATAGTGGGGGAATTGTTCAAACTGACAAAAATTGTTTTTCCTGCCCAAAGGTAACGACGCTTGTGAACACGAGCAATAAAGGACCTTCTGGCAAGAAGAAAGGGCGCTCCAAGAAAGCTCATGTTCTGGCTGCCTCCGTGGAGCAGGCCACTCAAAACTTCTTGGAAAAAGGAGACCAAATTGCTAAAGAGAGCCAGGATCTCAAGGAGGAGTTGGTTGCTGCTGTAGAAGATGTTCGAAAACAAGGTATGTGGGAAAAAAAAGCTGGATGGGATTAAAGTTTTGCCCAGTGCCAAAGCTTGCTGTTCCTTTTTCAGCCTGTTTTTCATTCTGCTGTGTGACAAAAATGATGGGGTTTTTTTCACTTGGCTAAATCTGAGCAGTGGTTTAAAGTCTGTGGGTGCAAATGTAGAATTAGGATTATGGCACTTGTGTTTCTGAACAATCTAACAATTATCAACCAGATAAAACAGCAGTATAAAATTACTTATGGTTCCAAATACATAAAAAAATACTATCAAAGCCTAAACATACAGCTATAATAACAATATTAGGACAATTATTTTTTGGGTATTGATGGTAAAATATATGGATATTCATAATATCTGACAATTTTCTTTCTAAAGATAAAAAAGGTAGGAGGTGCTTTTAAATTTACCTGTGTGGTAGGGGAAGAATATGTTTTCGATATATGCCTATCACAAAATGTTTCCATTTTATTGACTTTGATTGTAATTATCTTCATTGCAGCAGAATTAAGTACCTTTCAGGTTTATTCCATTGTAAGTCCTGTAATCTAAAGATACCATCTGCCAGTTATCATCAGCCCTGGATTTTAGAACAAGACTGAGAGATCTCAGAACTGAGATTTCAAAAAGAATCTAAAGGATTTGGGAGTAAAATACTGATTTTCAGTGAGTTACTCTCCCAGAACTCATACTGTGGGTTTTAAACTACAAGTTTTTTATCATGTGAAAACTGGACTTAAGTGATCATATGAGAAGGCAGCGTTAAATTTTGTGTATATAAGCTGTGATTAGTGAATATTCCAGTCTGTTCTATCCTGAGGGTATTTTTTCCTCCTCTCCAGTCTATGTGTATTTGGTTTCACTGTTTTCATGTTCCTGTGTGGTTTGGGTTTTCTTAAATACTCAATTGTCAGTACGTCAGAATAAGTTAAGTATTTGCTGTATGCTCTGTGTGCAATAATATTTCAGTGTTCTAGTGGGGTTTTATAGGTTCTGTTGATTACTTTTTCTGCTGGGTGTTTGTTGTTGTGATAGAGGGGTTTTGGTTGGGTGGGGTTTTTTGTTTTTTGATTTTTACTGCTGATGCCTGGCTGTTCTGGTATTATTTTTATTTGTCAACTACTTCAGTTTGCTGTTGCTAACACAATGTACTTTGTGTTGTATCAAGTTGTAGCTCAGTGTCTTCAGTGGTGACGTGAGTGCCCATGTTCTCTCTGAATTTATAACAATTTCCATTTTGGGTTTGTGATGCTGACTCAGCTTCTTCTCAGGAACCTTCTCCTGAGTTAGAGGCATCAACCTAAACCTGCACACTTTTTATCTAGACTGAATTTCTGGTTTATTTACATGACAAGAAGATATTTACTTTTCTTTTCTTAACCCGTATTTATCAAAAAACCCAACCCAAACAACAGCGAAGAAGCAGAGAGGACAAAAAAGATCTTAAACAGAATTACACTGAATGACACAGACATTCATCTCTTGTCAACACTCCAGGCTGGGAAAAAAGCCTGTCAGAAAAGTGGAGCAGGTTTTTTGGGGGGCCTGTTCAACACAATCCCATAATGAGGAGAGCAGGAGACACCACACACCATTATTAGCACCCACGAGCCCAGCCCTGGTGTGATGTGAAATGATATGTTTAGCTCAGTGCCATAAAGAGCTGGATTAATGAACTGAGACTGTGTTTTCCTGGCTGATTTCCTGGCAGGGTTCCAGCTGGGATAATTACATCGTCAACCTAAAAATGTCTGCAGCACTTAGAGCTGGCTCTTGGTGTGCTCCTCATTTCCTGCTCTGCCTTGCTGGGGACTGTTGTGTACTACTAAAGGCAGCAATTCACTCCAGGGACTCTTGCTTTCCATAGATAGGTGTGCAACAAATGCTCTGTATCGCTGCAAAATGCCTTGGAATGAATGAGAGTCTGTGGTGTTCACATTCTTGTTCCTTCTGTAGTGTGGAAAGCTCAATTGTGCTGGCTGTAGAAAACTTTGGTGATAAATGCTTTTGATTTATGAAACGTGTTCTAAAAACACAAAGAGGAAAAAAGAAAAGATTTGATGCCTAAAGCTCATCCCTGTGTATCTGTGTATCCCATAATGATTCCATAATAGGAACACTTTTACTTCAAAACCACCTAAGTGAGATTATCCAGTTGCTGGGCCATTAAATGCTTTGCTGTGTGGGTTTTTATTCTGATACTGTTGGGGTTGTGTAAATGATCTTCCAGATGGGGCACAAAGAAAACCTGGGACATGTGGAAGTTTATCATTCATGTCTTTTTATATTAAGAGAGAAGGGAAAGCAGACAGGGGTTGGAACTGGATAATCTGTAAGGTCCCTGCAACCCAAACCTTTCCATGATTCTGTGACCATAAAGAGTGAAGCTACAAACCCTGAAAAGTGCAGGGAAGTGAAGAAGAACTCACAGGAATATATACTATACTCACAGCATAAGTGTCTAAATTCAACTGGTCTTTTATTGATCAGTAGAGAAGAAGGAAATTCCCTGTGGGGGAGAAATTCAGGCCATGATTGACACAAAAATCTATCAAGAATTGCAGGTCCACTGGGCTCAGGTTTGATTAAATTTGTTAAGACACAGCCTTTTGTTGCAGAAAGCAACACGAGGAAATAGGTTATATTCATGTAAATTTATTCTGTCTGGTAAATGGCTTTGGCAGGGTCTGTCTGTAGGTATGTGCTGGTGACTGCCTGATTTTAATGTAATTTTCCTGGAAGTTTTCTGGCATATAGCTGAAACTTCCATTAGAAACATGATTTAATCCAGCTGCTGGTTGTTTTAAAATTTTTTTGCTTTTCAAGCATGGCAGATAAAATTTCACACCTGAATATGAAATGCGTACTTCAATCAAGGGACAGAAAATAGCTGTGGATGTTTTTTGTGTTTTAAGACAGGGTAAAGTTGGCATAGACTTTATTTTTTATTTATGCAGGTTTATGAACATTGTAAAAAAGAGTGTGACCTGTGTACTCTGAACTATCATTGTGGATGAGCATCTCTGAGACATGAAAGTGACTTCAACTTCAGTGGCAATTTTTTTCTCTTTGACAGAACACACTAAAAATAATATTTTTAGTTCTTTGATGCTTTTAACCATCTAGTTTTGAAATTTTTTTGACTGAAGTTTTAAAACTAAAACTAAATCCTATGAAGGATGGTTTCTAGAGAATCTAGAATCTTTCCCCCTAGAATCTAGATAATCTTTTTTTTTTTACACAAAAACCACAAAACCCATATCTTTTCACTTAAACGTATGTTTAACCTTTTCACTGAAGTATATGATAACTTTTTTTTTTTCTGCTTACAGAAGTTAGCATGTGCTAGTTCTAGATAAAGTGTCTATGGAAAGAAATTACTGGAAAATAGGTTTTTTAGACAAACTAGAATTTCTATTCATCCCGAAAGGTGAAGTGGGGCATGTGGGCTGTTCTGCTTAATGGGAGAATGAATCTTGGTCTGTGCTGTTGAAAGAACCTGTGTGTACAATAAACATATTCCCTTTTTTTCCTGTGGTATCTGTGATGAGGTGCTCTGCACATTGATTTTTGTGTGGCTGGTGGTTCATGCCTGGGCTGAAAGCTTTTTTAGCACAAAGATTTGAAGTCTTCTATTCAGCAAATCACTGGAGCCGTGGCCTGAAAACTCTTACCTTGTTAATAAAAAATATTCCTTATCTATTCTGAATTGCTTGTTACATATGGAAGCGACTTCAGTTGTTATTCATGTTTGCAATGCTCCTCCTGAGAAATCTGGCCCTGTAAATGCCATTCCATGCAAATACTGTAATGCTAATGCTGTTTTTTTCAGACACTTTTTCATCCATTAATTATCTTTCACTTCTCTGAGAATTGAGCTGCAGTAAGACATTAAAATTCCTACTCCAAAGTGATTTGAAACACTTCTGATGAAAAAGCAGATGTTGTAGAGCATCTCCAAGAGATGCTACACAGAAAAGTAGGGTCAGGGGCTCTGAAAATCAGGAGTGGGGCTGCTGCAGCTCCATGGCCCCAGTCCAAAGCAGCAATGAGATTGATCCTGTATTTCCAGTAGGCACATGCACACAAACACATATATACAGCTCATGTATATATAAATACATATATAATTATATTTATGGCTGACCACACCCATCAGGCACTCAGCACTCACTAGTCTATGATTTTGTGAGACACTGGAAGTGTCTGCTCAAAGAGGTGGTGGATGCCCCATCACTGAAAATATTCAAGGTCAGCTGGGGTGGGACTCTGAGCAACCTGGTCTGGTGAAAGAGATCCCTGCTCATTGCAAGGGATGGACTAGGTAACCTTCAAATTCCTTTCTAACCCAAACCATTTTAACTTTCTGTGAAACAAACCCAGCAGCACCAATGTCTTGTCTTGCTCTCCTCTGTTCCTGATCAGGAGTGATTCTTAAGGAGAAAAGTGGAAGTGGAGAGAAAATGAAATTCACACAGGTGTCCATGCCCAAGGCAGGAAGGTTGGAACTAGATAAAGGTCCCTTCCAACAAACCATTCCATGATTTTATGGATTTCTGTACACATGGTTTAGGCTTTTTGGGAGAACTGCTGATGATACTGGTTCTTGGTAAAGCCAGCTGGCTGGCTAAGGATCTTTGCTTCTTCTCTCTTCTCTGCCTCATTTCTAAAAGATTTATTTCTACTTAGCTTGAGCTGGAGCTTTTCTGATACTCATTTCACTTTTCAGTGTTTCCTTTAAGCTCATGTTAGTTTAAATTTATGAAAGTGACTTCCATCTCCCAGGTATGTTTTCTATAAAGGGGAGTTGGTTTTTGATATATTGCCTGGACATGACAGTTTGAGACAGATTTTGCAAAAGCAGTGATAAAAGTTTGAAAAGTAATATAAATTAATACATTTTGTGATTTTTTTTTATACTGTATTTATTTACATTGTCTTTCTTGATTTCATTACTATTGTGGCTTTATATCAGGATAAAATCAGAATAAAATTTCTTTAACATGCGAACTTCTGACAGTTGTCAAAAATAAAATTATACTCAGAAACAGAAAGACATGGAAGTAGTGTTTCCTCCAGAAATATTTGACTTGAATATTAAAATCAAATCCTAAAACTACTGCTTGTTCTTTTAGAAGAAGTATTACTGTTATTAAAGATTTTATTTGATAAAATATTGTAGAAATGCAGCACAGTTAAAAGAAAAAAAATCCCTATCAAGGGACTGTAACTAGGCCATGTTTTGCAGTAAATATTTAACTCCACCACCCATTAGTATGCATGAAATTTCTGAATTCAGGTCAAATTTGGAGAATAATTTCACTAGGATTTAAATTAAGAAAAATATTAAAAGAAAAAAACCTTTCAAATTGAAATAGGTACCACAGGCAGTTATCTTACCCTGTTCTATCTTCCAACATTAATTCCCAAACTGGGTAGGCTTAATCCACAGTGAGTAATCCTCAACAGCATTTAATGTACAGCCTTCTCAATTTACTTTTGAGCTAACCATGAGCAGTGTTCTACAAGGAGATTTCCACCATGCATGGACTCTATTTGTGTATTTGTGTCCCCTCTGTTCATAATTCAATGTGGAGATTGGAGCTAAAGTCCCTGACCCCTCAGAACAGTTCTGTGAAGCTGCAGAGCACCACAGGGTGAGCATCTTGACCTCCCCTTTTGAAGCTCTTCTGATTTATGTATTACTGAGTTGCAGTGAAATGAAATCACTGTTGATTCATTAGGCAGAAATTCTGAACTGAAATTCTTTTTCTTTAACATTAAAAAAAAGAAAAAAGAAGGAAATAAAAGAGGAAAAGTTTGAGTCATGTTTGAACTGGAAAATCAGTTATGTTAGTCTGTTAGATCAAAAGCATTTGGAAGGAAATTTCTTTTAGCTTGGCACAGAAGTGACCTCAGATGACTTTGTAGGTCAGTGATGGAAGTTTTTAGCAGAGCAAAGGAACTGAGAGTTTCACCAGCTGTCTGATGATGGATAGGGAAACTGGTGGGAGATAGGAATGGTGCAGAGACTTTGGGATATTTAAATTAGGAAGTAGCATACTGAAGGAAGAAGGAATCAACAAGATGAGCTTAAGGTTCAGTCATTGCTTTTATGCTTCCGTCACTCAACAGTGAATTTTCAGTCTTTCAAAAATGAACTGGAAAATTCCAAGAATGACTTTGTGATGATTACACACCAAAAAAGAAAAAATTGCTAACAAACTTTAACAATAAAATTTCATTTTGTTGAGTAAATTCTGCAAAGGAATTCCATTTTTAAAAGTGATGTTTTCTGTGTTTAGAATGTAATTGTAAATACTTCTGTGATTCATCTAACATGTGAGGATCTTGGGTTTGGATCCATGTTCCCAGGATTATTTCTGCTCAGTTAAAATGGGGAATGGCATTAAACTGAAGGTTTGGATTAGATATTAGGGGAAAATCCTCCCTGTGAGGTTGCTGAGGCCCTGGCACAGGTTGCTCAGAGAAGCTGTGGTCGCCACAGGCGGCTCCGCTCAGAGGAACAGACTGTGGGAGCGGAGGCTCTTCCTTTCCTGGCGGCTTCTGCAGAAGGTGGCAGCTTCACTTCAGTGCTGGTTGCTTACATTTGCAACTGTAGCCACTGGTAAAGATGCATTTTGCAACTAGAAACTCCTTTGAGGTGAATTTTGCAAACTTTGGCTGCAGCGAGAAAAGCAAGCAGGTTCCTGGGGCCAGGCCAGCACGTGCCTGTGTGGCCAGACCAGTCCTTTTATCCCTGCACACCACAGCGGCTGCGGCAGAGCCTGTAGATGGCGGGAGCGGTACAGACCCCACAGGAGCTGCAAAATTTTCCTTTGCCTCTAGAACTGCTCTGTGGGCTCCTGCCTTTCTGGTACGGGTTGCTGCCATCTTGTCTCTTTGTTCCTGGGGCCCGCAGTCACACTTTTGGAGGGGAAGGGTGGGGCACCATCTTCCCTTTGTCCCTCAGCCACATGGCCACCAAGACAGGTGTCATCTTGGGAAGGCTAATTCCAACATTCTGGGTCTCTTTGTGTCCTTGAGGTTTGTGAGATTGGGCAGTTTTGTATCTAGCAGTTATTTACTGTTGTTTTTTGCCTGTTGCTGCTCCATTGATTAATATTTTTTTTCCCTTGCAGCTACTCATAATCTTTCCTTAATGGTGGTAAGGGGATTGGTGGGAATTAAGCGGAGGTGACTCATTTTGGAGTGTCCAGTTTTTTAAATGATCTTAAACCAAGACGATGTCCCATCTTTGGAAGGGTTCAAGGCCAGGTTGGATGGGGCTTGGAGCAATCTGGTCTAGTGAAAGATACCCCTGTCCATGGCAGGGGTTGGAACAAGATGAGCATCAAGGTTTCTTCCAACCCAAACCATTCCGTGATTCTGTGATTACTCAGTGTCATTTAATGAGAGATTACAAGCAGTCCTTGGAGCACTAAACTTTATCTGGAAGTCTTCCTTGCCCCTCTTCTCAGTCCTTCTATTTGCCTACAGTACGTTTTGTTCTGTGTTCTTTGTTTTTGACTGCATTTTTTTGACTGCATTTTCCACGGCATTCATCCAACTTCAAAAATTGTATAAAAGCTTCTTTCTCCCATACAGATTAGACTTTAATTTTGGATATGGTTTCAGAAAGTGGTATTCGATGAGAGGAGTATTAAAAGTGACAGCATGAAAATTTGAAATATACTTTCTAATATCTGAGTCCTAAAAGATGCTTAGTCAGTATATAAAAGGCTTTAATTTATTGCCTTTCCATTTACCATTTTGAACACGTCTTTTTCTGAAGTACATTTTTCACATACTACAAAGGCCAGTAATACTTTACAGAGTGAGGGAATATAAAATGTTATAATCAAATAACAGGCACTGATTTCCTCTGAGAAGTGTCAAATTATAGCATTCTGATCTCCAGCTAGCTTGTTCTCTGTGTTTTAATCCCTTTATCAGAGACAAATTCTTTTTAGACTTTAGATCTGTTAGATATTCCAACTGCTGTTTATATATGAACATGGGAAAAATGAGCCTGTTCTGTATAGCTGATGGAATTCAGAATTATTTTTATATCTACTAAAAATGAAATTGTAGGCTCTCCACTGATTTTGATTCCGGATGTTTGCAAATTTTATTCAGCTGTTTGTTCCAATAGACTTTGTGATCTGTGTGCTTTTTTTCCCTGTTTTTTTTTTTTTTTTTTGTATTTTAGTTGTAGATAAGTCAGTTTTTAACCTCTGTTCATATTATGTGATTTCTGTAGTCTGTGATGAAATACATGTGTTTGTTCTTCAGAACATATGTCAACTCTACTTCCTTTCACCTGTTTGTGGTGGACTTTATGGTTTTGAATTGTTCCTTCTTTTATTTTTTCAACGCTGATCTGTCTGAACAGAGAATTTGTGTGGAACTTGGGCAAAAAAAGGAGAGTCTTTGACCTTTGTGAAAGGGGACAAAGGATGGGCAGCTCAGGAAAGCTATGGGGATGTTTGGAGGTCACGCAGGGAGAAAATGCAAGGGCCAAAGCCCAGCTAGAACTGAAACCTGGCTACTGCCATAGAAACCAATAAAAAAGGATTCCATAAATTCATTAATGACAGGAGTAAAACCAATTTGGGGGGCTTCATTGTGTTCCCATCTCTGCCCTTCAGCTCAGAGCTCTGGGTACCTGAAGGATAACTCCTCTTACTGTTGCAGACTGAGGCAGAGAAGGAATTTAGCACCTCAGCATTTTCGTCATCCTTTGTGACTGAGTTTCGTTCTGCATCCAGTAAAGGACGGGCATCATGGAATCATGGAATGGTTTGGAATGAAAGGGACCTTAAAGCTCATCTAATTCCAACACTCTGCCATGGGCAGGGACAACTTTCACTAGATCAGGTTGCTCAGAGCCATCTCCAGCCTTGATTCCCCTCAGCCTCCCTTCTGCCATGTCCAGGCATTTATAACTAACACTCAGTCATAGTTTTTTCTATCACCTATACAGGCTTAGACTAATGATCATTTCTTTCTATTCTCATTACAAATCTAATGATAATCATGTCTTGTTTATGAGCCTTTTCCTATGCACAACAGCAGTCTGCCTTTCTGGATGTTGATGGAGGGCTATAGATCAGTTTTGTGTTTTGGTCTCTGCACTGGAATGTAAATTCACACCATGAAGCTCAGTTATCTCATTATCTCTCTGCACAGAAGCTCCTGCAGTTTTTAAACATTCAAGCAATGAATATAGTTATATAAAGGAGCTCTTAAATTAACACATAGGTGTCACTGCATGCATGTGAATTCCCATTGAAACTGGCAATAAATTCTTACGTTACTGAAATGTTGTCAAGTCAAAATTCAGTGAAAAACTGCTGGTTTTTTAGTCTCTGAAAATTAAATCTTAAATGTATTTCCCAATTTTGGAAAGTTAATCTTAATTTTCATGTAAGCTGATGTTTGAACGTGATTTTAGAGTCTTTGGTAAGTTGTTTTATGGTGAAAAAATAACTGCATTGGATCTCAAATATAGGCTATCATAAACAATGTGTGCAGATTATGTGACCTAATAGAAGAAATGAAATAAATTTTTAAAAGTGCTCTTGTACCTTCTATCTGTTTCTCTGTGTAAAACTTCAGATGCTCTCTCTGTATCTTACATTGTCTTCTTTTTCATCTTTTTCTTACTGTAAGTCTATACTGTGCATTTTCTCTGTGCTGATGACTCTCCCATGTCTGCTTTTCTCCTTTCTTATGCTCTCTCGTACTGGAGTTTCGTCCTAAATTTGCATATTTAAACTTTTCCTGTTATTTTTCCGTCATGGCTGCAAATCCCTCAATTGTCCAACGTAATATGCCTGTCCTCTTAATCCCAGCTGGGGTTGTGGGAAGTTTTTTTTTTTACTTTTAGCCATGTTTGTTCCCCAGATTAAGCAGCTCTCCCTGCTTCCCTTACTGCATCTGTCAAGACATTCAGGTAGGATCTAAGTGCAAGGAAAAGCATAAATTAGCAGGGATACAAAAGTGACCCTCAAAACAAATAAGAGCTGATAATCCACCAGACTGATCCATCTCATCATCAATCCTTCCCCCTCCTCGCAGTGCTTCCCATGTGCTGACATTAGCAACTTGCTGCTCCTTCTTTTTCACAGATCACTGGGATTTTTTGATAAATTTTGTTATGAAAATGCATCTTGCTGGAAAATATCAACCCTTTGAACCAAAGCTTATCTCAAAAAATATCATTTTCAAAGAAACTCTTCATTGGGTATTTTTTTTAATGTGATAATAGAGTGATGGAACTGATTCTAATTATGATTTTGAACTTAGTTCATGGTGCCTTGGGCACAGATAGAATCTACCCTTGAACTTGCTTTCCTGTTCAGTATTTGTGAGCCTCTTCATGCCCCAGAATGAAGATAACATCCAGAAAGGTGGAATCTGTGTGCTTAATGCTGAATGCCAGTCATTTTCTTGGAGTGCTTCCTTTTCCATGAATTTTGGGTGCTTTTCAAATGTTCTCTTTTATACCTGATATGATATATTTGTTAATGACAGTTCTATTTAAATTAATAATTTGTTATGCTGAAATCCATTAAATGATTAAATTCAAGATGTTAGTCACTAGGACTTACAGATTTTTCTTTGTCAGTTCCATTAATTTTATCCTTTTTTACAATAATGATTTTAATAAATGTACAGTGCATCAGAAAGACAGCAACTTTTCCTAACATTTTCAACTGTAGTTCCTTGTTAAGGTGATGAACTGTTCTACTCATTTTGAGTGTGCTTCTTGGTGCAACTCTGCAGCATTTGGAGAAAGAAGAAAATACTCATTTTAATTAGAGATTTTGAATTTTTAGTATAAACATAGAAGTTGTGGAAAATTGGTAGCTGAACTACTTGCTAATAGGACAAGGGAGAAAAGCTTTCAACTTAGAGTAGATGCAGATGGGATATTGGGAAGCAATCCTTCCCTGTGAGCATTGTTAGATCCTGGCACAGGGTGCCCAGAGCAGCTGTGGCTGCCCCTGGATCCCTGGAAGTGTCCAAGGCCAGGCTGGGCATTGGGGTGTGGAGCAGCCTGGAACAGTGGAAGGTGTCCCTGCCTGTGGCAAGGGATGGAACAAGGTGGGCTTTTATGGTCCCTTCCATCCCAAACCTTTCTGTCATTCCATGTTTCTGTCAAACATTGTAGTTCAGCAGCGTAACTTTTGCCAGGATACAAATTAAACCGCATTATAATTCAGTTGAGCTTGAGCTTTTAAATTTAACTCTGTATTTATTGGTATCTCAAGAGGTCCAATGTTGTTTTCATGTTCCAAACACAGTGCTGAGCATCTAAAATGTTCATGTTGGTGTTCACTAAATCTCCAGTTCAGTGAAGGCGGATCAGTTTAGCATGTCCCTGAAGGATGTTAATTCATGGAGTAAATGAGTTGCAGACCGAGAGGGATTAGAGATGCTAATGTAGCCTCACATCCCAAACAATTGAATTTTGAATAGAAATTTAATTGTGTTTGACTGTCCTTAAGTGTATCAGCGATGTTCCAAATGCACTATTAATCTGTTAATTAGAAAAGTTTTTTCTAAAACATAACATTTATGGATAAATTGTCTTACATTGTCATAGATATTGGCTAAATATCTTAGAAGTTCTGTATTCTTGCTATTTTGTGTCCCTCTGGAAAGGAGTTGGGTTAATTAAAATTACATGTTTTAATGCTCCATGTTGGTGTGTTCTTGGATCTATTGAATCTGAAATCCCTACTAGATTTAAGGATATCCATTGTGCTTTAAAATTCAGAATGATTCATCTCCCATCGCTCTATCTAAATGTCAAATGTAAAGTGAGTCAAATGTAAGTGAATTGGATTGTCTGTACAATCAGTTCCAGAGAGACACAGCTCTAGGAGCTGAAATGTGACGGGAAAAGATCAGACTTGATCAGAGATGGCCTTTTCTGGCCTTGAAATCCATTAAAACGATGAGAACAGTGGTCATTCTTCCACAGATGGAGGACAAAGTCCCAGCTGCAAGTGGAAGAAGAGATGAGTTTAGGGGACAGGGTAGTAAATATTTAGAGAAAAGCTGTTAAAGAAAGGGAAGACTAAACAGCCATTTGTGTGAAGCTATAGAATTCTGAATAGAATTTTTAATGCATATTTGGATTTAGTAATTATGCAGGATGAAAATGGTCTACAAATTCCTTCCCACATTCTGATAATGTCAAACGGAGGTTAATACTGAAATGAACATCTTCAGTTATGGAAACTAGATTTTAAAGTACTGTAAACAAAATATGATATTTTAAGAGATGTGGTAAATAATGTCATTAATAAAGTAGGGGGAGTATAGACAGTGGGAAACCAACCATCCAAGACCAGAGTAAGGTCATTATTTCTAAAATTTAACTTTTCAGATATATACTGGGATGGAAAGTGTGTGATCCTACTCCATTAGCTGAATTTCTAGACAAATGAAAGGGGGATGAAATTGCAAATCTTTGCAGGGTTTGCTTTTGTTTCTTAACAAGACAACATCCATAATGAATGGATTAAAAAACTGCTTAAATAATTTAAGTATACCTTATTAACAGTTATGGGTTGTTCAAATCTATCATGTCATCATTTAGTATAAGCCTCGCTCTTTTATATGGAATCTGCAACTCAGTTTGGGTCTATATATTATAACTTAGGATAGCTTCCTAACAGTGCTTTTGCTCTAATTACGAGGGGAGCACTCTGAAATACTTCCATTCTGTCATGGATTAATTGTTCAGTATTTTTTATCTAGGACATGTAGAACAAAAGGAAAAATCTGAAAGAAATGGATTAATTAGACTGTAGCTTTATTAATTTCTTCTGTTTGAGTACTGCTCAGGAGTGGTGCATCCAATCAATTTGTCATTGTTCTGGTAATTATTTCCAGGTGTTTGGTGTATTGTCAGCATCCCCTACTGATCTCAGCTGTTCTCTAGATTGCTGCTCTGTGCCCATCTTCTATCTCTCTTAATAAACACTTCAAGACTTTGGGGGAAATGACATTTCCTCTGACTATTAACCACTGAAAGCCTTGGTTCAATCCTTTCCTCACAGGTAGATATTTACCTTAAATCTGCCCATGAAATTCCAGGAGCTTTTTTTGGTGACCTTTGCAATCATCTTGCTGATAGATTTTTGCAGTTGTTAAGCTCTGGGGACACAGTGGGATTGTTGGGGTGTCCTGTGTAGGGCCAGGAGCTGGACTCAGTGATCCCTACAGTTCCAACCCAGAATATTCTGGGATTCTATGAGTACTTCTCATAGCTGCAAATGGTCCTAGAAATCTTCAGTTCTTATTTGTACTCCAGAAGCTGAATTGTTTCATGGGGCTCCTGTAACGATTGCAGAAATGGATACTGTGTGCAATTAGAAGAGACTGAAGTACTGCCTTTAATCTGTCAGGACTCCTCACAAAAATGCACAAAGCCAAGAGCGGACATAGGAACAAGAGTGGAAGAAGCACACAGTGAAAATGAAGGACAATGGGGCATGAGAAGAAATGGATTTAAATTATCTACAAATACAGGCAATATGGCATTAAAGTATCTCTAATGAGAAAAACCTGTCAGATTCTGGAGTTAATTTCAGAGTGAGTTTCCCACTTCACATAGGATTAATTGGGGTTAAATGTCTGAGCTGTTTCTAAGATGGAAGCTTGATAATTTCACGAGTGGAGCTATTATCATATTAAGATCATTATTAATTATATTATCACTCGACTGACTGCAGTGGCAAGGAAGCAGACCTGATGACTTCAGATGTCTGTTCTTGTGTCGACCCAATTCTCACTGAAAGTAATTTAATATAGATTACAGAATAACTTGAAATGCATTTGGAAAGAAATGGATGACTAAATGTAGGGCTAACTTTTCCAGATAAAAAGGTTTCTCTAAAAATAATTGGGCAAGCTGAAGCTCCACTGTTACCTTTCGCCTAAGAGTAGTTTGGTACCACTCCTGTAAAGGATTAAAATATATTAATTGGCACTGAGACAGATGAACCTTCCGCCCCATAACTGCTGCTAATTTCTTTGGTTATTAGCTTCTAAATTATGAACTACTGGATCTTGTTAAGTTTTAAACAACCTGCTGTGAACTTCTACAATCATACTTTTTTGTTTTGCTTATTTTCTTATGTCTATTTAATAGTTTTTGCTTAATTATTGGAGATTTATTTCACCTAATGTGAGCTTTCTAAGGTTAAATATCTAATCCAAACTCTTGTAATGATTTTTTGGTTTTGTTTGGTTTTGTTTCCTTTGACCCTCTGTGCACTTTTCCTCTGCCCTTGAGTGTTGATTTTCAAATCATTTTGCTAGTGATGTCTCCTTGGATATTCAAGTCTTAGAAGATATTTTTCCTTCTTGCTTTCCTGGTGCCACTGGTCGATTATCAAATATTATTTCTTTCTTTCATAGTACAATATAAATATTTATCTGAAACTACACACTGCTAATCTAGCAGAAAATGTTAAAATCTCTTCAGCACCACAATGGAAGTTAAACAATTTGCAGGCATCTGATTCCAGAATTGAAGGCTTGCTTTGGATATCATTTCAGCTTGGATTTCTCTAAAATTCAATACTTTCACTTACAAGAGTTTTGCTGCTGGATGCTTGGAATTGCTTCCATCTCATCTGAATCCTACTTAGAGCTAAAATAAGGGAAAAAGCCTTGCTGAGATTTCCTGTGGTTTGTGTCCCTTTGGGTTCAATCAGCTCAATATGCTCCAAGAGTGCATTTTGGAACAAACTCTCTACGCAAAGCTGGGATTGTTGTTTTCCCTCAATAAATAATTGAATGGAATGTGATGCCTTACAGTGTTACACTGGTTGGATGAAGCCAGTCCTGCACTGGGATCAAATTCCCAGTTAGGAAACTCACATCTATCCCCTACTCACCTGCTGGGCTCCCAGCTGTTCTGTGCTTGTTCTCAATATCTCCTTTTACAAAAAATATTTTAGTCACTGACTCATAATAATAATAATAACAACAACAATAATAATAAAGATGTTTCATTCTCAGTTTTTCGCCCATTCTCAGCTGACAGTTTGTATAAACTTTTCAAGCAACTGTTTGAATTGAAGTATGTGTTAGAAAAGTCTTTGTGGTGTCAGAATTCCTTGCTCCTAGTTTCAGTGATTTTTAGCACACAGGTAAATCGCATGGGAAGATAGGAACAGCAAACTGTGGTCCTCCTCCAGAAACCTTGCTTTCTGTTTTACCTTGAATTTCAGCTCTGTTGCTGAGTAATATAGCATTTAAGTATGTTTAGAAATTTGGTTTGTTCTCTTTTTATCTAGCAATTGTCTCTTAAGAAATTTATAAAGTGTTTTGGCAACCTTATGGAAAGCTAAGAGGAGTGTGTAGCTTTAGAAATGAGCCACTTGAATTGTATTTTGAAATTGTGTATTGTCAGTTTATCATCCAAAATACACTGCTTGGAAATTATAATTTGAAAATGCAGTCCTTATGGTAAATATAATAAGGAAAAGAGTTCTGATGGGACTTAATCACTGTGGCTGTCTTAAATCTCTCCCCCACTATTTGCATTGTCTTATGGGAAGTTTTGCCATCTGGGATTTTTTTAAATGTTGTTATAATAGTCTTAAAAGCAATGTAAATATGCTTTGATTTCATATTAGAAGTACTTTCTTTTTGGGATTCTGCACTGGAGACAAACAGGATTTTTTTTAGTTTGGGTTAATATAAAATCTGTGAATCATAGCCATGGAGAAGTGGGGTTATTCAGCCTGGAGAAGAGAAGGCTTCAGGGAGACCTTCCAGTGCCTAAAGGGGCTCCAGGAGAGTGACTTGGAAGAAGGCATGGAGGGACAGGACAAGGGGGAATGGCTTCAAACTGTCAGGGTGCAGGGTTAGGTGGGATATTGGGAAGGAATTCTTCCCTCTGAGGGTGGGGAAGCCCTGGGAAGGTTGCCACAGAAGCTGTGGCTGACTCTGGATCCCTGGAAGTGTCCAAGGCCAGGTTGAACAGGGCTTCAACTGCCCTGGAGCAGTGGAAGTTGTCCCTGGGATGGAACTGGATGGGCTTTAAGTCCCCTTCCGACCCAAGGGTTTTGTATTTCTCTGATTTATTTCCCCGCAGCGCTTGGTTTAGCTTTTAATGAGTTATTTATACTTTCTGGACAAACAAAAACCTCCGAGCTGGGGGCTAACCTGAGCGACCGTTTGTGTCCCACTCGCAGGGGAGACGATGCGCATCGCCTCGTCGGAGTTCGCGGACGACCCCTGCTCCTCGGTGAAGAGGGGCACCATGGTGCGCGCCGCCCGCGCCCTGCTCTCGGCCGTCACTCGCCTGCTCATCCTGGCTGACATGGCTGACGTCATGAGGCTCCTCTCACACCTCAAAATCGTAGGCGGTTTTCACCTTCTCTCTTTGGGTTTGTGCGCTTTGCGCCTGCAAAAAATGGGATAGATCGGTTAGGAAGGTTGCTGTTCACGTTGCCTTGCTCTCCGCTTTGTTGTTGTAAAGTGCTGATCAGAGGTGGGAGTTAACACAGTTCTGCATTACTCTCATTCATTTTCTAATTCTGAAGAAAGATTTGAACACTTACAGCAAAATTTGTGAGCTATCTTCAGTGACTGGACTAACTCTGCTGTTAACCAGCTCTCTGACCTGAACTGAAACATTTGCTCCAAATCTTATCCCAGTTACTTACCCAGTATTTTTGTCTTCTGGCACAGTTTAGGTACTATAGTTGTCTACTCTTCTTTTTTTTCTCTTTGTGACTTCTGAATATATCTAAAGATTGAATGTTAAATTTGATGAGAGACAATAGTATAACTACCAAATCAAAGAAAAGAGGAATTAAATATTACCAGATAGTTTGGTCAGATTTATCTTCACTTTTGACCGCCACCATTCACATTTTTTTACAGGAGTATTAAAAAGATTTTCAGTTGAAGCTAGGAGATGTATTTTTCCACCTTCCCTAGTTGTTGCACTGTTACATTTTTATTGCAGAAACAAATCATCAAACACCTCTGAAACAAAACAAAACTGTGCAGAAAGTCATATACAGAATATTTAAAGCCTGCAGAGTGCATGTCAGTTTAACGGGGAGATGGGGAGTTGCTTCTTTTTAACAACTGTTAAAAAAATACTTACTTTTTTTTTCAGGTTTCTTTTTTTTTTTTTTTTAATTTGTCTTTTTGACAGTGTAACTGCACAACAATCTCATGTTCTGGAAAAACAGTTAGAACTCTTCAACTTGCAAACTGTGCAGATAACCTGAATAGCTGGAAAACAGTTTTCATAAGGAAAGAGGCCGATTTTTCAGCATAGGTTCTAGTGAGCTCTGCTTTAATGAATAAAATGCTGCTCTCAGAATTGTCAGCACATGGCTCTGTTTAGGTGCAGTGTAAGCAGTGTCTCTCTCCAATATGCTTTTAATTTTTCCTCTCTGTAATGCTCCATGAAACTGTAATTTAAATTGTCCTTTCCTAGCAAGGCCAACACTTGAATATCATAAACAACAGGTTTTTTTTCTGAACCTTATGATGAAAATTTGTATTCAAGCTCTTTCATAGGAAATGAGAAATTTTGTTGTCCCACCTGAGATTTCTTTTGTGGCAGAGTACTCTGTTATGAAAAATGCAAATGTCCAGTCTGGTTTGTAAGTGGATGTATTTCCTTGCACAGTTTGCACCCCAGATTTGAAAGCAGTGTGCTTTGTAATCTCTGCATTTATGTAATAGTATTACAAGTTTTGTTTCAGAAGTCAGGGATCTCTGGTCGTTTTCAGAAAAATTCAACATAAGGGCCTTAACTGTGACTTTTATTTTCATGTTAAAAAGATTAATTTTTTTCTGAGGATTAAACATCTAAATATTTTACCACTTAACAATGCTAACTGCCTTTAGACAGATGAATTACTGGGGGGAAAAGTGGTTATATTATACTATACAAAATTGATGAAGTAACAGCTCTTCTATTGACTTAAATGTAACCTTCAAAGACTTGTGTAAGTTACCCATAAAATTAATGAACTAAAATAATTCTGCATGTCAGAGTAATGAAGCCTAATTTATGCTGAATTGTGCTGTAATCAGTTTTCTCTGAAAGCATGTCAAAGGCTTCCCAGGAAATCGTGCATTTTAATTAGTATTTTAGAGAGAATATATGCAGGTGCTTTCTGGAAGGACTCTTGGTCATTGCATTCAGGTTATCTTTTGCACTGCTGAAATTAGAAATAGTAATTATTGCAGAAGCTTTTGTAATGCTTTAAAAAACCATGTACTATTTTATTATGTGGTCATGCACACTGACAATTAGAGATCTATTGTAATTAACTCCAGACTAGTTAATCAGAGGAACAGATCAGTTGAGTATTTTCTCAAGGATGGAGAACGCCGGTATGAATTTGCAGAAACTAATAAAAGAAGAAATTGTATTAATAAAAATATCATTAAAAAGGAGCTTGTGCTCCTGTGCTTTCTAGTATTTCTCATAATTGATTTCTTCATTTTGGAATCTGTGGTCTTGAGCCCTGATTGACATCATAGAGTATGATCAGCATCCTTTGAAATCTGATTATCAGAGTGGAATCTCTGACAAGTTTTTCATGAATTCTATTTAATATGGAGCAGGATTTAGAAAACTGTGTATCAGTTTGTCATGTTTGTGCTTGGCACTACAAACATAATAAAGATGAAACTTTCAGGCATTTTAATGTAAATGTTTCTTGATAAAAAAGGAAAATGTGCATATTTTATAAGAAATTCTGCAAGAGCAAATTATTTAATACAACAATGCTTTTGCAATTTTTTGTGTTAATGATAAGGCTGTCAGTTCATTTTTAAAAAACTCTGTTCTCCTTAAGAGTAAAAGAAGAGGTAACTTGGATTCTGAATAACCTTGTAGCTTGTAAATTGGCAGAACTTGGTTTATAATTTCCAAGGTAACAGCTATGAATTTATGTTCCTGAATTATGCATTTTCCAATAGAAATGCATGAGTTTGCTACTCTACTGCCCTGTAATTTGTAAATCTGCAGTAAGTAGGTAAAAGCTCAAAATGAAAATATACTCTCTCAGTGGTAGGAAAACACAGAGCAATTCAAGCAATAAAAAGACAGGTTCTGCACATAATTGTGCCTTTCTAAACTATTAGACACCAGCTACTGCTGTATTTATCAATTCCCAGCAGTGTCTGGAGAGCTGCAAACTCTGCTCGTGCACAGGAGCTTGTCCCCATCCCAATAAGCCTTTGCCTTTTGGGGGGAACATGTGTTATGCATGTTCTTCTGAACTGTAGCTTTTAGCTGAACAATAGCTTTTAGCAAGAAGCATCAGTAGCATCTTTTCAGTTCTCAATGTTTTTGCTTGGAATAGCATTTTTATCTTTTGAGGGAGAGAAGTACAACTTTGAATTCCCATCTAGTCACAGTAATGTTTTCTTTACTTATTGCATGAAAAGAGCGTTTTATCCCTTCAGATATTTCTTCTTGCTTTGCATATAAAGTAAAGGTTTGCAATACATTTTGGTGGATCAACTTGTTGGTATAACTGAGGTTTTTTATCTTTGTCTGTTAGCTACAGCATCACTGAACAAGTGCAGGTGTGGTTTTTTGGGTAGATTCTTTTCTCAGTGTTAAATAACTAAAGAAGGAAAGCTCAGAGTTGAGAAAAAAAGAAATAATGCAAATATTCTGGGGTTTAGCTATCATTTGTTTCACAAAGGTAGAGTGTTTTGGATTTATCAGGGTAAATTTAAACCTTAATGGTAAGATTGAATTTCCTTTTAAAATATTTTTTTGTCCAGAAGTGATAACTTTCTTTGTTTTCCCATAAAGCCTGTACCACACATTAAGAACATACTCATGTATTTTGTTTTAAACCCCTCAGATATTAAATACTTCATCTGATAAGTCTAAGCAGGGAAATTAATACTGTGATATGTTTGACATTAGTTTTACATGATCCCAAGGCACAGTAAATGGACAGTAATGCAGAGTGACAGCTGCTCTATTAAAAATCTAATTAAAGTTCACGGGACTCTCATAAAGCGTGTGTACAGTGATGGATGTGAAACCTAAATTGGGTCCATGTAAGACAGAGTATTGGGTGGATAGCCACAGACTTTGTCAAAGAATGGATTAAAATGCTGACAGAGCTGATTTATTGTGTTGTAGGTAGAGGAGGCACTAGAAGCTGTGAAAAATGCAACAAATGAGCAAGATTTGGCCAATCGCTTTAAAGAATTTGGGAAGGAAATGGTAAAACTGAACTATGTCGCTGCCAGGAGACAACAGGTGAGGACAGGAGTGGTTGGAAAAGTCCATCTTCATTATAAAGTTCTTGTGTTTTTTGTCCAAGTCTGGTTTAAAATGAATCATTCATTGCTATGTCATGGCCTATAATTTAATCATACTGGTTATTTTTGAGTAGGATGAAGTTTTTGGAAGTACCGTTTCTTTAAGAGTACCTTCCAAGAGGTTTCAATTAATAACAGATTGAAGGGTGAAGAGAGAAGTGGTTCAGGAGGTTAAGGATAGTTTTAATTTGATGATTATTCCCATTTGATTCTAACCTATGCAGATTTCAGGTCATTTTGACAGCTGGTAAAGCACGAGCTCTTTCCTAGTCCAGTATAATTCAAGTTCAGGAGGAACAGAAATCTACTTTGTGCTTAAAACCACTATTAATAATTTTCAGATTAAAAAAAAATATTAATTTATCCATTTATTCATTGCTCAGGCAGCTGAAAAAGAGACCAGAAAATCATGGTAACATTTATTCAAGGCCAGTCATTGTACACCTTTGCAATAAAGATAACTTTCCCCTGAACCTTGTTCTTTTTAAGACACTGTAGAGTTGTATAAGGTTTCTCCAGCTTCAGTTATATTTGAATACCACCAATAATTCAAGGATGTGCCATCTCTGTACTGTATTGCACACTGGACTTGGAAAGCTGGCTTTCCTTATTCATCCATCTATTTATTTTCTGAAATGCAATAATAGCAATTTACTTCTGAATCATGATTGTGGGGCTTTTTTATGAAAAATAGCACTTTTAAGGTTATATTGAAATTGCATCATTGAATATCTCAAATTGGCAGAGACCTGTAAAGATCATCGAGCCCATCTCTCTGCTCCTTGCAGGACTATAGAAAAGCAAACCATCTGACAAATACAAATAAATTAAAAATGCAGAATCTAGGCACTATATGGAGAGTGCTCTTCTACATTCAGACACTTCCCCTGTAGAAATAGAGCTCCAAATATGGGAAAAAGAGAAAAATGTGAAAGTTAATGAATGTTTGTATCTCATAAGTCCTCACTGAACATACAAGAATATGGCAAAGAATTCTTACTGAAGACTGTTACCTGTCAGCCATGTATGGTTGAAATTAATCAATGAGTAGAACCCTCAAATGCAGAATATCTGGGTCCTTTTTCAATGTGATAGATTCCATGTGTGAACATAAATAAACTATTCAGCTCTCCTGACTGGTTTGTTCACAGTTTTAAAATAGAAGTAACAAAGTTTTGTTATTCCTTATGAATATTGTAAGGGCTGTCTTAATGTTTGTAAGCCTTTCAAGAACAGTGTGATGTACCCCATAACTAAAAAAAAAAAGTGTTAAATAACGATAATACATAATTCTGATAACATATTGTGCAGTGTCTAATTCTTGCTGTCAGGGGAAGAAAAAGAAAGTGTCTGCCATTATATTCTAAATATACAAACTCTAAATTATATGAGGAGTAGAGCAAAATATGAAGGGAAGCAAATTATAAATGTTTGGAGGCATATTTAGTAGGTCTTTAAGAGCTAAAACCATATGGTATTAGGTCATGGGTTGGATATGATGATCTCAAAAGTCTTTTCCAACCTATTTAATTCTTTGATTCTGTGATATTCATCTGTGTAATATTTTTATTTTGATGTTTAAATGTCTACTGTATGATAACTTTTTATAAAGAACATGAGTGTAGTAATTAGTAAAATAAGGCACTTGCTGTAACAGGAGTGTTGCGCTTGTGTTGCCATTATGGAATCAGCATGAAGGAATCCGGTTGTTTGGGAAGAGTATTTGAATGCTTTATGTACATTTTTAGTGGGTTTTTGCAAAAGGGAAGTGACTCTGTTAAGATATTGTGAGTAGAATGTAACAGCTGTAGCAATTCAGAAAGACTTCCTTGGGCAGGAGGGGAATTCTTGCAGCGATCTATGGTTGGTTCTGCCATTGATTATGTCTCTTCTAAACCATCATGCCTGGATGCTCAAGGCAGTACATTCAAACCCAACCCCTTTGGTTTCCCTCTCTGAAAGCTGTGTGTTTTCCTCCAGGAGCTGAAGGATCCTCACTGCAGGGACGAGATGGCCGCGGCCCGAGGGGCTCTGAAGAAGAACGCCACCATGTTGTACACGGCCTCGCAGGCCTTCCTGCGCCACCCTGACGTCGCAGCCACCAGGGCCAACAGGGACTACGTCTTCAAGCAAGTGCAGGAAGCAATTGCTGGCATCTCCAATGCTGCCCAGGCCACCTCGCCCACCGATGAGAACAAGGGCCACACTGGCATAGGAGAGCTCGCTGCTGCTTTGAATGAGTTTGATGTGAGTATCAGCAGGGTGTGGAAAATGAGCTGTTTCTCCACACAGTCTTTAACTAAGCTTTTAACTAAGTTGTTCTTACACAGGACTCAAATTCCCCTTTTCATTCACATCCATTTCCTCAGACTGTGCTGGCAAAGGGCGGACATCGATTTGTGTTGGTTTTAGTCAGGAATAGTTGGCTGATGCTAATGGACTGGAATTACAAGGAGTTATTTGTGCTCATATGCAGTGGCTGGGATAGTGAGAAAAGCAGTTCTTGTTATCCTTAGGATCCTTGACAAATCTCACTACATGCTTCTAGAAAATGCAAAGTCTAGTTAATCTGGCAGTTTAGTTATGTTGATGCCTTGGGAATGCTGACCTGGAACAGAGACTGGACAAAGCTAGAGAATAAAGTAGTTATTTATCAAACGGCCTTTAAGGGTACACCTTGGGCAGGACAAGAGCCTGGCCAGAGCAACACCCAAGGTGGACCCAAAATGGTCACAAAATGGGCAAATGGTCACAAGGGCTCACACTTTTATAAGTTTTGGGCCATTTGCATGTTGGTTTTAATTGTCCAATTACAGCTTCAGATGATGAAATCCCATCCTTCTTGTTTTCACTCATCAGTCCACTGTTTATGTTTTTTGGGCCTGAAAACTTGTAACTTGGTCTCCAGCAGGAAAAGGATTTGTTTTGTCTCCCTACTCTATGAAGAGAGCTAACTGACACTGAGTATGAGGCTTAGAACTGAACCCCTGGGCAGCACAGAATCTGAAAAACATGAAAACTAAAACTGAAAGCATCAGTGTGACCAAGATCTGGGTTGCTTGAGTGGTAAAATCATTTTTGTCTAGCAAGTCAGGAAGACAAGACAAAAAAAAATGGAAATGGTGATGGAGCTCAGTGTCCTGGAAACATTAACATTCAACTTGAATCATGAATTATGTTAATCCATGAACTCTGGAAAAAGCATCTTTCAAACAGAGTTGATAGCAGTCAGTTCAGCTGTGGGCAAAGTGCTGCAGCCTCTGTTCCAGCAATAGATACAGTTTCACTTAAGCAACTTTCCTGACAGCGAATTGTTTAGCTGTTAATTTCATTAGCAGTCCTGCCTGATGATTTCTCTCTATCTCACATGTGAGGATTGTTCTTCAGGCAGTGAAGAAAAAGGTTATTGCAGATACTCTCTGACAATATCTTTGTCTTTTTTTTTTTTTTTTTTACTTAAGGCAAAGATTTGTTGAAGTTATTATTGGGGAATGCTGTCCTTTTCACTTTGATTAAGACACAAAGTTGCAATCCCAGCATCTGTCACATGCAATCAGGAGCTGCTCAGTCCTGCTGCACTTGGGGCTGGAGGTGGAGGTGTAGTGCAGGTGGTTCATCTCACAGCATGTTGGACTAGGCTTGTCTCCTCCATCTATTCTTACATCTGTGGTTTCTCCTGCACAATTACCGTGGGTTAAGATTTAAGGCATTCCTCAGGGTTTTCTGGGCCCTCTCAGCTCACAGGTCCCTGGTTGATAAGACCCTGGGAATAATATCCCTGTGTGGTCTGATTGTGCTCAGGCTTTTGTGTGGGACTTTGCACATTATGGACAGCAAAGTTTTGACAAACAGGGACAGAAAACATGTGACTTCTCAGTCCCAAACTGATGATGCTGCTGCTGCTGCCTTCTGGAAAAAAGGCTGCTGTTCAATGCAAAGAGAGTCGCTGTGCTTGGTGAAAATAAATGTAGTGAAGACTGTGCGAGACACCAGATATTGTCCCCTGGCCTCTATGAGAATATTCATCCTTTTTCTCCTCAGGTAAAGTCTTCTCCACTTTCTGTGATGTTGCAGGAGCCAGGCATGTTGTGGGAGATGTGTAGCCATAGCAGCGTGTTCTGTTCATAATTACATGTGGAAGAACTGCCTTTTTGGGGAATTCTCTCTTTCTCATTTTAGGAAACTAAATGAAAACTTTGACTTATAAGGATACAGAGAATGAAAATTGTATTATACATTTTCCAACTCACTGTTTAGCTGCTGAATGAGATTTATTCACACCTAATTTTGCAACAAAGATGACATTCCCTAACCTCCAAGGGAAAGTCAAAATTTATAGCTGGTGATGGAGGAATGATTGTGAATTTACCTTTATGTTTTACAAGCAAGAAAACAAGCAATATTACCAGACTAGTGGAACTATGTGATGAGTAAAAAGGAGGTGGAGAAAAAAATCTTGCTTTTTATGGTGGCAGTACATTACTCCAGCAAGGGAAAGGAACTTTGTATTTTCTAATGAAAATAATGTTACAGAATATTTATTTCACAGTCTCAGTCATATTAATTGAGATCAGTTTGTATTTGGTATGAAGTGCTTACTAAACCCTGCATTATTTGCCAAGATGATTCTTCTGTATTAAAAATTAGTGTACAGCATTTTTTCTGTAATTTTTAACACTTCTCAGCCTTCATTATTTCAAATTTCAGGATCAGTGTTCTGTGGCGGAGCGCTTCAAATGACTGCATTGTGAATAATTTGAATATTCTCTCAGTCAAAATATCATCACATGGAATACAAATAATTACTATACCTATTTGAAGCACAGCCATTGTGTTTAACTAGGTCTTTTGGTAATTGTCACATTATACATTGGGGGATTGTGTAAAATCACCTGTGAGTTATTAGCAGCAACGTTTTGAAGATATCATTTATTCCTTCTCAGAGATAATTTATGTAGAACTAAGGAGAGCTCATGAATCTGTTCTTTAGTAGACTTTTTCCTTTAAAGTCCTATTTGAAGTTGATTGATGGCAAAAGAATGTTTAATGACTTGTTGCTTTGTCCTTTAACTTCCATGTTGCTGCTTTATTCTTAGATCATTTAAAAAAAGGTTTTTCCAGTATTATTAGTAATTTATTGTTAAAATTTGGCATATATTTTATGCACATGAAATATCTCAGTCCTTAATGCAAATGCAGGTGCACAGTTTATTTCCCTTCATGATATTTGGCCAAATTTATGGAAATTGCATACAAAAAGTTTTGAAGAACTTACTGTGAACTCTGCAAGGCTCTGTTTTCACTCAGGAAATGGTAATTTTGGTCTGGTAAGGTCTCATCTGTTCTGGTTATTGAGGGGCTGCTGTGTTGGCACATGTTAAATTGTGGAATGGATTTATCTGGTGTCCTTCCCATAGCCCTCATGGTGTGCAGCAGAGACAGGAGCTACACATCAAACCACAGTGTGGTGGGGAGGTAGATAAAAAAGAGAAGGAAATTATTGAGTGAGAAGAAATGCAGTGAAAAGGAGCAGGAAACCTGAGCAGGGTGAAAGCTAAGATGAGGATAGATGGCATCAAAACTGCTGTGTGTTTTATAGCTGCAAAGGGGTAAAAATATGTGGTTGTAAAAATATTTATATTTATATTTATATCTGGAAATAAAGTAAAGGAATAAGTTTGTCCAGGGAAGGGAACAGAGCTGGGGAAGGGTCTGGAGCCCCAGGAGCAGCTGAGGGAGCTGGAAAGGGGCTCAGCCTGGAGCAAAGGAGGCTCAGGGGGGCCCTTGTGGCTCTGCACAACTCCCTGCCAGGAGGGGACAGCCGGGGGGGTCGGGCTCTGCTCCCAGGGAACAGGGACAGGAGGAGAGGGAATGACCTCAGGCTGGGCCAGGGGAGGTTTAGGTTGGATATCAGGGAAGATTTTTTCAGCCAAAGCCTAGTCCAGCCCTGGCCCAGCTGCCCAAGGCAGTGCTGGAGTCCCTATCCCTGGAGGGATTTAAAAGCCATATGGATGTGGCACCTGGGGACAGGGGTCAGTGATGGCCTTGGCAGGGCTGGAGTTGGATTCGATGATCCAAGAGAGCTTTTCCAATCCAGACAATTCTGTGGTTCCATAATTGTCTGTGCCACAGCAAGGGCTGCACACAGATTGTTGGGGAATGAGTTCTCCATGATGGAATAGAGACAGGGCAGTGACAGGCAAAAATAGGATTTACTGGGCACTTGGGATCTCTGGTGAGTAGGAGGGTGCTTCCTCTCAAAATATGGGCTAGGATTACAATTCCTGTGTCCCGAGGAGTGTAGCTGTGTCAGTGGGATGTGCTGACAACACCTCAGAAGTGCTAATCACGGTGGAAATTCAGATTCTAGGGCTTTCAGACTGGGTAACCTTACAATGCTTTACATTTTAAGCAATTCTAAATAACTTCCGTTAGATTTGGATATGAAAAATGAGGGTAATCATTCTTGTGCAGTGCTGAGAGGGTGGGTGTAATGGTGTTGTAAATATAAAGCTGTTTACTATGCATGCACCATAACTCCATAAAAAGGATTATTCCTGTGTTTGAAGCAAGGCTTGCATTATCTGCAATAAAATTAAATAGAATTTATAAATCCTCAGACTTAGAGAGGGCAGGAGAAGATATCTAAAGGAAAAAATGACCAAACCCCCTTTTCTCCACTGGTACCAAAAGCAAATATCTGTTGTTTTCTGTATTGCTCCAGAAAGAACTGATGAGATGGTTTAGCTGACTTTTCTCCTTGTCTTTTGTGTTTGTGTGTGCAAGATCTGCCTCTAGCAATGGAATAAAATGATATTTTATTTTTTTAAAAGAAATATATAGTGCTTAGTTTTAATATGTGGTAATCCAAACAGGCAAGCCCTACAGCTGATGATGTTTCATCATTTTTTATCTATTTTTAATACTGGATTTATTGTTTCTCTTTGTCTTTAAAGATGCAGTCCAGCACTGTTGGTCCTTGTTAACTGCTGTGCCTGTGAGTCACACCTTTACTCTCTGATTTCCAAGTATGAAAATAATCTGGTTTATAAAGGAATTTAAAGGAATATAAGGGGAAGTGGTCACAGCACCAAAGCTGCCAGAGTTCAAGCAGCATTTGGACAACACTCTCAGGCACAGGCTGGGACTTGTGGTGTTGTCCTGGGAAAGGCCTGGAGCTGGACTGGTGGGTCCCTTCCAGCTCAGGCATGATTCTATGATTTCATATGGTTCAGAATTGAAAGAGGTGGTTAAAATGATTTTTAGTACTTGAGGTATTTATGTATTTGGGATAGGTCCCAGGGTACTGAAATTGTACTATTTTTTGTCATGAGCAGCATTTGAACTGAGAAATTACAGGCAGAGTAACTCAATCTTTAATGAATTTTTGAACAGAACAAGTCAACTATTTGGGAGATGACTACATTTGATGAGAAGGAAAGTGTCTGATGACACTGGTCACTGTCCTCCAGGCTGTTAAATGCAGCTCATAATTAATAAATGAGCTATCATAACATATTTTGTGAATACATTCATGCTCCTTTAGGAATATTTTGCATGGCTAGAGGATGCAGTGCACCTTAAGTGGAGTGAAAGATCTAATAAGTGTGTAATGAGGGGGAAACATTACAGAGAAACTGAAAAGACAAAATATCTGGGTATAGTGATAGCAAAGACTGCTTTTTTTTGGTAATAAAATTAAGAGCTGTCAAAATGTGGTAGAGATGTAGCAGACAGAAGAAATGCTGTGTCATTAAGTGACTACCTTTAAAATGTTCATTTTTGGACAAATAACTGCTAGATGATCTGAGAATGGATTTTTGCAGAACCTTTATGGAATTGCAATTTGCTTGTAAATATGTTCCTTGGAGAAATGATTTGTGATGCTGCAGAGAACAGGACAAAATGTGAGCTTCAAAAAGAATTGAGATGTGTTTATTTTGCCACTGAAATTCATAAGAAACAATTGAAAAAATATTATTGCACATGAACAGCAATTTGAACCCAGACTTGTTGAGCTTGAGTAGCTCCAGCCCAGGCAAATGGCAATTTCTGTATAATAGCAGCTCTATATTGAATTTAACTGGGAATACACTGGAGAGAGTCTACTGCAAATTCAGACATGTATGGATTTGGATAAAATATTGTAGAATCTCAGAATGGTTTGGGTAGGAAGGGATGTTAAAGATCATCTCATTCCAACCCCCTGCCACGAGCAGGGACACCTTCCACTAGACCAGGTTGTACCAAGCCCTGTGGAACCTGTCATTCTCCTTTGTCCTGTCCTTCCATTCCTTGTTCTCTCTTCCCTCTCCAGCTCTCCTGGAGCCCCTTCAGGCCCTGCAAGGGGCTCTGAGCTCTCCCTGGAGCCTTCTCTTCTCCTGAACACCCCCAGCTTTCCCAGCCTGGCCCCAGAGCAGAGGGGCTCCAACCCTCTGATTAACTTTGTGGGTCTCATCTAGACTCATTCCCCCAAGTTCACAAATTTCTTGTGTTGGGAACCCCAAAATACAACTTGGAGTTTTTTTGTCCCTAGTGAAGCTGAAGTGGCTTTTACACTGCAATAGTGTCAAGCCAACCATTTCCTGTGTGGAGGCAGCCTGGCTGCACCTCAATGTTTCTAAAACTTCTGTGCAGGTGTGAGATGCTTCGGCACTTTCTGCGCTCCTCACATCTCCCTGAGTGGGGAAACATCAGACTGGTCATGCTTTGCATATTAAGGAAATAATAACCAACAGCAAAATGTTGCATTTTGCACTAAACCCAAAAGCTTCACGTGTTTACAGAGCTGTATGTTTGAGGATGCTGAACTGATGTCTCCAATGAGGAAGAATCAGAGTAAATTTTTGGGGTCCTGATGATACTGAGGGGCCAAAAAAGCTTTTCCTTCCAGTTACTGCTGCATTTCCATTACAGCCCCTTGTGTGTGTGTGTATGTATGGGCTTGTTTATATATTACTGTGGAAAGGATCAGCTCCAGAGTACAAAGGACAGCACTGAAATGTCAAGATTTTGGTAGCAAATGCGTGGCAAAAATGTGATCTCTGTAAAGATAAGCTCCCTGGGTAACTGTGGGTGAGGATCGGATCTCATTGCCTTTATTCCCCTCTAGCCATGGGAATGCTGCCACTGAGCTGTATTTGTTGTATAGGAGCACCATCTAGTGGGCTTCTGGTTTATTTTTTTTATGTCTATATATATTTTTTTCCCCTGAAATGCTCTTGTATAGTAACCTAGTATTGTGGAAAGATTTAGCAATCAAAAATACTTGTTAGAATTTAACCATAGCATTTTGCTACCACTTTTTTTTAGTGGTAGAGAGAGCCTTTTGCCAGCACACCAACTGCTGCCTGTGCTTCCCTATTTAAATACATGCAACCTGTCTGCAGCAGGCCAGTTTATTTGCAAAGGAACTTTTGTAATGAACCCTCAAGAAAAAATTGTTAGACGTACTAAAAACACAGAAAAGGAACACACTTTAAAAACCTAATTATCATTTCTATAAGGAAATGTGTAAGGAAATGTGTTTTCTGTAGCTGCACAGTTATTGCATTATTATTCAAATTTTTTCACGTTTCTTATTTTCTTGTTAGTATAAGTATGAATATCCAAAGTGCTAAATCAAAAAAAAAAAGTGAATTTTCTTTCAGGTTACCTATAATAGCTCAAAAAGAGCACTAAGTGAAATGTTCTAATTAGACTACACCTGCTAGTGTTTTGTCTGTGTTTGTTTAGCATCTCCAAGATGCTTCTGTAGCTTAGGTATGTGAGAAGTGAACACCACCACTATTTCAGGGAAGCAGCATCTCCATTTACATTTGGAGAGCAGTCAGGAGAGGGAGCTGGGAAGGTGGGGCTGTTGCTTCTGCTCGTGGCTGTGCACTTCTGCCTGAGTGGGATGCTCGTGAAGCTGCTGTGGATGCATCCAGTCTGGTGTGCCAGAGGGAAAGTCAGAGAATCACAGCATGGTTTGGGTTGAAAAGGAACTTAAAGCCCATCTTGTTCCACGCCCTGCCATGGGTAGGAACACCTCCCACTATCCCAGGTTTCTCCAATCCTCGTCCAACCTGGCCTTGGACACTTTCAGGGATGGGGCAGCCATCAACACCCTCACAGTAAAGAATTTCTTCCCAATATCCCATCTAACCCTGGCTGTGGCAGCCATTCCCCCTGTCCTGTCACTCCACTCCCTTGTCCAAAGTCCCTCTCCAGCTCTCCTGGAACCCCTGTGAATTATTTCTGTGTTGTTTCATCACTCCAGAGCAGCTCATTGGAAGCTGCAGTGTAGCATTGCTCTGTCACACTCTTCCAGCTGTATGGGGTGTGTGTGTAACACAGCATTGTGGCAGGCAGGAACATTTGATTTATTGCTAAACAGGAGATCAACAGCCTTGTTAGCATTACAGGAGACACGGACAAAGGTGCAGAAACCAAACCTGCATGCACACAGCATTTATTTTCACAGTAGTGCAGGCACTTCTGACAAAGAAATACATCAAACACTCTTATTTATACAGTCTTGTCTCCAAGTTACTCAGAAAAAGTGGGTCCCTCAGTTTATCATGTGCTGCCTTCTAGACAAAGGAAGTTTTTCCTGCTGTCTTGTGGTTGTGACATTGTTTATTTAAAATATCTATCACACTTTGCAGTGGCATTTAACTCAAAAAATTGGATTTTCCTTAGGCTAAGGGCAGTTGTGTATTTACTGTCTCAAGAAGTGTTAAAAGCCCTGTGGATGTGACACTTGGGGACGTGATTAATTGAACATGGTGGTGGTGGTGGGTTTATGGTTTGATTTGTCAATCTCGGAGGACTTTTCCAAACTTTATCATTCTGTGTTTCTGAATCATTAAGAACCACGTTAGGAAATGGTCTCTGGAGGTTTCACATTCTAAATAGATGAATAAAATGTATTTAACAGGTAAACAAGGCAGAGGTTCTGAAGAAGCTGCTGAAATTTCCTGAAGACTTTCTATGTAGACAAACCAGGGGATGTGCAGATTTTTCATGAGCAATAAGGCAGTTGCACATAATAATGAAGTAATTTAATTGGGAAATGCAGGCAATGACACAGGAATTCTAGTTTTTTTGGAGATGTAAAATTGCTTTAAATTATTAATGTAATGTTTTGCTTTTGCTTTGCGTTATATTTCTAATGAAGACTATAACTATTTCTAATAAAAGTGAAGGTTTTTATGGTTGAAAATGACGTTGTCATCCAGATAAATGTCACAAAGTTTCAATAATGATGTGCTCTCTGATTATAGAATACATTTATGTAGGGTATATGGCTATTTTTAGTTGAAATATGAATAATTTATCCATTATTTAAAATTTCCAAAATTGTGTCCTTTAGTTTATTAGTGTGTGAGAGAGCTTACTGCCTTCTGAACAGGAGGAAGTTGGTTTATAGCAGTACTTAGTATGGAGAGCTTTATTTTCAGAAGTCTCTAATTAAAACATGGCAATTTCTCTGTAAACACACTTCGAAATAATTTAAAGAAAAGAGATGAGTTGAAGAAAAAATAGTTAACTACATTTAAATAAGATTTTACCACAAGTTTTGACAGTTTTCAAACAAATCTTCAATTATATTAAAATTAATTTTCTTGGATTTTTTTTCAGCAACTGCAGCCAAAAATGATGTATGTTTACAGTAATCTGAACATTCATAAAAAGGTTTGAAACACTTAATTATAAGGACTGAATTAGGGTATCAGTCCTTGATTTATGGCTCTAATGTTAGTTAACTAATTAGAAATGTAAAGTGTTCCAGTTCATTTACATTCATCACTCATTAACTGGCTTTTAAGAAGTGATGGGAAATTGCAACTTTTAAAGAAATTTATTTAGCTGGATTTCCTGCCAACTATTTTTTTTTCTTCTTTCCAAGAAGTCATTATTTCCTTGTTAATGTATGTGTAAGAGTTTTATAGGTGTCAATAACATAGTCAGAAGTTGAATTTTGATACCAGGTTCTCTTTGAAGAGGACTAATAATTTTTGTAACAAAAAAATTGTGTTTCTTGGGTAACTGAACATCAGGAGCTGTAATGGAGCTGGTTCTCATCCTGAAGCTCCTTTTTCCCAAAACTTCAAAGCTTGTTTTTCTTGTGAGATACTTGAGAAAGTTTAAAGTAAACATTTGGACTATCATTTATTTCTAACCATCAGAAAGTAACTACATCATTATTTGTTGTATTTTAAGCAAAACTGAGGTTTGTGGTGTTGGGATGAGGTGCAACTGGCACAAGGTGACTCTTGAGAAAATTCTGGATTTTGGGAGGGGAAAAAGTCCCCCGTGATCACCCATGAAGGTGATCAGGCACTCAAAGAGTAGGCAGAGAGGTTTGGAAAATCCCCAAGAGTGGAGTTTTCATCTTGACTGGATGAAGCCTTGAGCAACTTGGCTTGATGTTAAAGTTGTCTGTGTTTTAAGGGAGTTTTTAAATATAACCTCCAGAAGTTCATTACTGTGTAATCCTGAATTGTCATTAACAGATACCCCAAACAAATATTTAATAATATTTAAACCTACAAATGAATTATAAGCAAAAAGTTTTATGGTATATGGATGAAAAATTATTGAGTACAACTGAATGACATTTTCATGAGCTAAGTTTCTATCATTATAAAGATTTCTCGTTATTTAGAAATAACCCAGAATATATTCCTTTTTTACAGTTCAAAGTGAGGAAAGCTGGCTTGGGTTGATTATACACCTTCCGTGCTACACAATTTATTATTTAAAATCTTAATGGTATTTGTATGTAGTCTGTAAAGAAATTCCTAAATTTATTCATGGAATATGATACATTTACTTGTGAAAGTGGTGAGTTGGGTTTCAGTGATCAGATACTGATGATATTTGATCTGTAGATTGTTCATCTTCAAGGCTCAAAAAGTATGGAAGAATGCACAAAATCCCAGGATGGGTCAGGCTGGAAGGGACCACAGAGGGGTCACTGGTGCCACCTCCCTGCTCAGGCTGGGCCATCCCAGAGCACAGGGCACAGCAGGGTGTGCAGGCAGCTCTGGAATATCCCCAGGGAGGAGACTCCACAGCCTCTCTGGACAATCTGTTCAGTGCTTGGTCACGGCACAGTGAAGTTCTTCCTCTTGTTCAGCTGGAACTGCCTGGGCTCAGCCCCTGCCCATGGCTCTGGTGCCATTGCTGGGCCTGGAGCAGAGCCCGGGCCCTGCTCTGACCCTCCCTGCACAGAGGGACAGACTGGGACAGACTGGGGCAGACTGGGACACACAGGGACAGACAGGGACAGACTGGGGCACACAGGGACGGACTGGGACAGACTGGGACAGACAAGACTGAGGGCCCCTCTCTGCTTGGGCTCCTCTTGAGGCTGGGCAGCCCCAGCTCCCTCAGCCTTGCCTCCCCAGGGGTGCTCCAGATCCTTGACCAGCTTTATCACTTCTGCTGGACTTGCTTCACAAGCTCCATGTCTCTCCTGTCCTGAAGAGCCCAGCACTGCACACAGTTCTACAAATATGGTCTCACAGGGCTGAGCAGAGGGGCAGGATCACCTCCCTGCTGGAAACGTTCTATCTAAAGCACCCCAGGATCCCATTGGTGTTCTTGGCTACCAGGATGCACAGCCAGCTCAGGGACAGCTCATTGTCCACAAGGATGCCCAGGTTCTTCTCCCCAGAGCTGCTCCATCAGGTCACCCCTAGCCTGTGCAGGTGCCAGGGGTTATTCCTCCCCAGGTGCTGGACCCTGCATTTGCTTATGTAAATAGATATGCACATGCAGATTTCCATATTCCAGGTAGGTTCTTGGGTCCCACAGCATACTTGAGTGCACAGTCTTCAAACCTAAGGAGAAAAATGGGATTCATGACTTCCTGAGAGGTCTAAGATCTGTTTGAAAGTTGCTGTGTAGAGAATCTTACAGCTATGGCTGTGATGAAGAGGAGGACAAGGGAGGCGTTTCTGGGGGAACTGGTTAGGAATCTGAAACAAGCAGCTATTTTTTTCAATTTTGTTTTTCTTGCTAATTCCATAAGTTGCTTATATATTTCATTTGGTACAATTATAGTCTTGCTACTGCCACATGAAAGATGAGATTGTGAAATTGAATTTATACAGCTGATTTCTGAAAAACCCCAAGCATTACCCTTTGGCTCAAAAGCCCCATTACATAAATATGCACGGGCCTAACTCTTGGAGAAGTCATTTCTAATTTAGGTGCTTGTAAAACTGCTCTGTTTACTGCTGAGAAACACAGACCCCAGAAGATACATGTGAGACATTATTTCACATTGTGGCTAATGCAGCATTTTTTTTTTCTGCCAAGTCAGCAGTTCCTGGAGCTGGAACAATACGTTATCTGGTTAAAATTTTTCTATTTGTCCTTTTAGTAAATAATAGATTTTCATAAATTCCTTGTATTTGTTACTATTTAAGTGCTGAGGATTCAGTTAAGTTATAGATTTTTCAGGGGTTCCTTTCTCCCTAAATAATGAGAGTTATGAGGTCTGTGTGTGAATTAGAAGTTTTATTGAGAAATTGGCTCTTTTCTAAGAGCCTTGTCCTGCTGAAATTTAGAAAATATTCAAGTGGACTTTGTCTTTAGCTTCAAATAAATCCATTTGAGCATTTTCTTATTAATAATAGATAGAATTTTCAGTGCTAAAGGCTTATGTTGGTTATGTGTCATGCTCCTAAATTTTAATGTATGTTTTGATACACTCTGTTGCTTTTGTTTTTTTTTTTTTTTTTCAAATTACTTGTATCGTTTAGCTTGCACTTGCTGATTGCTCTTGGATATTGAAAGAAAGAAACTAATAAAGTAATCCAAACATTGTGAAAATTGAAATAGTTCATTAACAAATCTTATCTGCTTTAAAATAGATCTGATTATTAGAAATCAGAATGCTTTTACATTTTTCAATCCTAGTTGTTTGGGGTTTTTTTTTTGGTTTTTTTTTTTAAGCTCAAATAACAAATGCACAGCTTACAGAGCAATTTTAGTCCATATGCAATTAGGAGACTTCTTTGCATGATTTCAACAAAAGGTTCCTGAATTGCATGCTGTTGTAAATGTTTCCGAGAGTGGGAACAGGTGATTATTGCTTTTGTATTTCTTACCTTGAAATGAAAATGGAGAAAAGCAGGCCAAAATATAATCCAGCAGTGACTCAAAACTCATAACTTTACATACAGTTTTACAGTGAGAAGAGTAGAATCAGTGTGGTTTGATATTTGGTAATAAGTTTGAGAGCTACAGTACACAAGTGTTTAGCAGTGATCATAATTCAGGAATTAATCTTTATTAGAAAAGAGTCTATGAAAATCAATTTTTTTCTAGTAGAATACAGATACTTTGCTAACCAGTAGACTATTTGGCAAACTGAAGATGTTTTCAGACTGTCTTCATGTAGTGGCCCCTTTTTAGTTAACTAATGCAACATGTTTTTTCCTGACTAAAAAACAAAAGAAGCTGTTAAAAGGTGCTATACAGAATGGAAATCAGAGATTTCATACTTTTGTGTAAGTGTCATTATCTAGTAATAACTTCCTTGCAGTCTTAACTTACTCAATTTTTAAAATTCATGAAATATTGAGGTAATATAGTTACATTTCAGCAGTGTAGGCTGCTTATAAAAATAATCAAAATGAAATTATTAATGGAGAACAGCCTACTCTATCTTCAGGAATAAAAAACTTACACCTTGCATTTGAATGTCCTGAAGAGCCAAGAAATTTTCAGAATATTTGGGAAGGAATAGTACTGGTTTAGCACCATGGAATGTTTTGGGTTGGAATGGGCCTTAAAGATTATCTTGTTCCAAGCCCTGCCATGGGCAGGGACACCTTCCACTATCCCAGGTTGCTTCAAGCCCTGTCCAGCTTGGCTTTGGAGACTTCTAGGGATCCAGGGGCAACCACAGCTTCTCTGGGTAACAAGGTTGTGGATTTTTATATAGATATATTATAGTTACTTTTTCAGGAATTTGGTCGATAATTGCTGCAAGAAAAATTTGAAAATTTTTGAATTTTGAAAAATTTGAATTGCTGCAAGAAAAATCATTGCGGTCCCTTCCAACCTGGTATTCCATGATAAATTACTTAAAAGAAAGACTAAAAAAACACCTCCAAAGGCACTGAAAACACCAAAGACCCGTGAGCGCTCAGCATTTCCCCATTTTCCTCTTCCTTCCAGAACAAGATCATCCTGGACCCGATGACGTTCAGCGAGGCGCGGTTCCGGCCGTCCCTGGAGGAGCGGCTGGAGAGCATCATCAGCGGGGCGGCGCTGATGGCCGACTCCTCGTGCACGCGCGACGACCGCCGTGAGCGCATCGTGGCCGAGTGCAACGCCGTGCGCCAGGCGCTGCAGGACCTGCTCTCCGAGTACATGAACAACGTAAGTCACAACCGCCGCTGGCTCTCGGGGCGCCTCGCCCTCCCGAAGGCTGCAGCTGCTTTCCTGTGTCTCAAAAGTAGCGACGCGGCTTTGTGCCGAGCGTAGGGGAGGTGCTCTTTGAGTTGTTGGAGTTTTTAATGCGTTGCAGATGTTTGACAGGAGTTGGGTGTGGTCAGAAGCTCAGGGGTGATGCTTTGGGAAGGCTGACCTGAAACAGAGACTGGACAGAGTTAGAGAATAAAGTAGATTTATTGAAAGGCCTTTATGGTACACCTTGGGAAGGACAAGAGCCTGACCAGGGCTACACCCAAGGTGGACTAAAAATGGTTACAAAAAAATGGACAACTGCTCATGAGGTCCTACACTTTTATAAGTTCTGGTCCACTTGCATATTGGGGCCCAACTGTCCAACCACAGCCTCAGGTCATGAGGTCTCATCCTTCTTGTTTCTCTCTTCAGTCCACTGTTGTTTGTGCTTTTGGGCCTGAAAGTTGTACTCGTTGTCCTTGGTCTTCAGCAGGAAATGGATTTGTTTTGTCTCCCTGCTCTGTGAAAAGAGCTGAGTAGCACTTAAATAAGGCTCCGAACTACACCCCTAGGCAGCACAGAATCTGAAAAATATGAAAGCTAAAACGTAAGGCATCAGGGGAGTGGTGTTGTACCTGCCAAGGAACTCCATGCTGCCTATGAATTCAGCATAAAAGTTTCTTCTTATGTAATAACTGGCAGTTCCTTTGGAAGTAGAATGCCTTTTAAAATGAAAACGATGAGTAATCTAAATGCAAAATGGCTCAAGATTTGTTTTCTTATTGAAGATGAATATGGGTAATTTGCAGCATGCTTGCGCCTTGTGAGATGGTCGTTGTGTTTGATTTTTAGGATGTTACCTATAGATATTCATTAGAGGTTGAGTTTTTGGTGTGTGGATTAAACCACTCAAGGTTTCACTTTCTGGTGGAGCTATGAAATACTCAGTTGCCATGAAAGTAGTGAGTTCAGCACTAGTGCAGTTCACACAGTCCTAAAAACAACTCTCTGGGTAGCATTTCCAGAGGTGTTGAATTGTTCAATGTGGTGTGAACTGGCAGTGCATAATCTTTGTTTTGCACAACTTGTTCTGGAGAATTCTCTCCACTGAACATTGCATATTAAAACTCAGGTGTTCTATTGCTGTGTCCTTTTGAGGATGTGGGGAAAAGACCAAAGCAACATCGACAACCTGTTTTGAAATTAAAATGTTTGCCAAGAGGTATCTAACTGAGCATCCTCTGTTTTGCTGTTTCTTGTTTTTGGTTGCTCCCAGAGTATCAGATGGCACATTTTGATCCCATTTTGCTGGAGTCATCAGAATTATGCTGAAGAGGGTGTTTGAGGATAGGCCTTTAGCATTGTTATTTTCATTGGTACTGTTACAGTTGTTAGTGATGCAATTCAGTATCAATAGTGCAACCTTCAGTCCGTTAGTCACTTCATTTTACAGTTCAAACTTAAACGTTGTTTTTCAAGGATATTGTTCCATGTCATAGAGTCACTTCAAGGAATAGCTGTTTGAATTGAAAAGCATTATTTACTGCTTAGTTTTTTCTGAAGTGATGGTTGACAGGTTCTTGTGAAAGCTTGAATGAATGTGAAGTTTTGCTGCTGCGTTATGGGTTAGAAGTTATAAAAGAGAACATTAAATACCAGGTGGTGAGGCTGTGGTGGAAAAGCACTTGCTGGGTTTCTTTCTACAAAATCTTGCGTTGTAGAAGCAATACTGGTGCAATCCCTAAAGGTCTTTTGAAGAAACTTTAAGAACTGATGAATGGTGACTTCTTATTTTATTGTGGTGCCTCTTTTTCGGTACACCGAGTTCTGGTAATGATGCAATTTGCCCCTGGTCCAGAAACATTCTTTTTTTATTTCTGACTGCATTTACAGAGGGAGGAGAGTTTTAAATTCCTTCAGGTATTTATGACCACATTGAAGGTTGCTAATATCATTTCATCATTTTTACTTAAACAAATAACGGTGTGAGCAGCTGTTTTTATGGTTTTCACAGTATGGTTTTGAAACAGTCTTTTTTATTTTTTTTCTTCTTTCTGTCCTTATTCTGACTTGCACAACCCCTGTAATTTTTTTTGCTTTATCCTGAAATGTAGTCGACTTAAGTAAGATTTTTTTTTTATATACCTGTTGAGTAAACATTATAAAAACTGAATATATGCTTAAATTACATAAAATGCAGTACTTCTGATTTTACCAGATCTGGTGTGGTAGAATTATCTTAATTTCCAATCTGATGTTAGCAGTTACAAGGGATGGGATTGAGATTACGTATTACTATGCCTAAATTTAGGGGTTTTGTACATAGGGACAGGTAAAGTAGGGGGTGTCAATTCAGTTCTTTAGGGGTGAATGACATTTTAAGATACCAGGTTAAAAAATTCCAATGCTTGTTTGAGCATTGACTCCTCAATGAATCTTCCATGGGTCAGCTTGTAGCTGCCAGCTCCACTTCCGTGTCATGTATGCTCTAGGAAAGGACAAATTGCCAAACTCCTTCCTTCATTAAATCATTTGAGCCTCCATTGCTTAAGCTCCAGTTATAATTGTCAGAGACCAGATCAATACTGGAGATCAGATCAATACTGCCAAGAGAGCCTGAAGAGCCATTGAGATGACAACTGTTATAATCTAATATGAGCAAGGGGTAAATTAAATATCTCTAGACTAGTCTGGTATATTAATTAAGTCTCCATAGCCAGTACAGAATATCAGATCCTGAGCTTGAAAGCAGCTTCTGTTATCTAAGGATTGAATTTCATCCATTCTGCCCTGGCAGAATTTACTTTAGTACTCAACCTATTTCCTTGAAACCTGTGGATTGATTTTCTTGGGTTCTCAATAATTCTGAGCATATTCAGCACAACAAAAGATCTCACTTGGAATGTGCTTTAAAGCTTTCATGGGTTTCAAAAGAGTAAGAGTGGATGGCACACACCAAACATGACACAATCCTAAGTCTGATGAAAGTTAATTTTGCAAAGCTGGACATCTTTAACATCTTCTGCTTGTGTGGCTTTAAACCACTGAAGTCTTGCTCTTGCTTTAGAGATTGTGAAATTAATCAGACGTTCATGTTTAGGGGTTCCTTCTGTTTGATGAAAGCTGAAAAATAATGATTTTGGCGGGGGGGGGAATCATGAGTGTTGATCAAATGAGCATACAGCAAAGTACATACTTTGTGGTGATATTTAAAGGATGCAGATGATGAAGGGAAGGGTGTTGGCAATGTGCTGTTCAGTTAATGTTAGTTTAGTCTTTCTCCAGTTTAAAGTAGCTCCTTTTTATTCATTTACTTCTATAATTTGGGTTCAGAAGAGTGTTTCTTACAAAACTTCAAGAGCTGAAGGAAAGGGTTATGAGTTGAAGAAGTAGATACTTTCAAAATTTTGGCATCCAAGAAAAATCTGAGAAAAAAAAGTTGGTAGAAAGAAGGACAAGGGAGATTTTGACTTAAATAAGTAAAAATGGTGTTGCTTCTGCAGTTGGATTATTTACAATTATAAGATATGTGTTTTGGTCTCTGCTTCCTTCTCCTCAGATAAATGTTGATTTGCACCATTTCCTATCTGTCAAATGTTTTTTAATTAGTCCCTAGGCGCTTTACTAGTTTTATGAATAATTATATATTTGTATAGTTACTGCATTGACCAGAGTCTTGCAGTACCTAAATCCTCTGCAAGGAGATCCCTGGGACTTTTCTGCAAGAACTTCTATGGAGATGAGATGTAAACTGTGTCATTATTCTTTGCATATCCAGAAATATGCATATTTTCATTTGCCTTATCAGTAACTCTGACAAAATCTTTTCCCAGCATGGTATCTATTATTTCTCTCATGAACTCATCTGAACTTTAGAATCTGCTACTTTTGGGCAGCTAAGGCAAGAGAGTTCCCAGTCTGCTAAGTCCTATGACTTGTTTTGCCACAGTCTCAGAGAAAATTGATAGGGTATTTTTCAGCTTCTTATGCATCTGTGATAAATCCCATAATTTATTTCAAAATAAGATTACATCTCTAGACTTCTGTCCTACAGAGAAGGCCTAAATGCAGCTCCACAGAAGCTCTTAATGCAGTTGTTTTCCATTTGTCTAAATGAAAGCCTTATTTAACGGATGGTTAGCTCTGATTGGGGCCTAGTTTCCTGCTGGTTTTCTCTCCTGGATCCTTCATGATTTGTATTGTAGGGAGCAGAAATATCAGGAACCTGGGAGTTCCAGCTCTTAAACTCCTGGGTCAGGAATGCACTGCCAAACACAACCCAGTGCTGGGCACCCTTTCTAGCAAGGCACAGGGTGCTGCTGGGTTCATGTCTGATTAACATAAAAAAGGGAGGAAATTATATCTTTGGAAAAATATGCTTAAAAAAGGATGCTTTGAATTCCCTCTGACATCATCAGATTCAGTGCCAGAGACAAGAACTGAATGTTGTGTTGCTGGGGTGTATCAATGATAAATTTGGAAAGCAGTTGACAAGTGAGTAAGCCGTGAGTGTTAAAGACCTCTGTAATCACTCCAGTACTGGCTTGGCATTAATTCAAATCTGCATTTGAAAAGGCATTTCCCAGCTGGTTCAAGTATGATTTTTCTCCTCCAAAGCCTTTGGGCTCAGTATTAAGCCAACTTGCATTCTCCTGCTTTGCTTTCCCTCTTATCCAGTGTTCCTGCTCCCTGTCCCTACTGACATCATAAAGGAGCTTGTTTGGTTGGTTTTTTTTTTCTTTTAAATTATAATTGTTTTTTGGGACAGATAATATTTCTGTGTGCCTGAGTGGCATGATCAGTCCTTAATGGAGTCTTGTGTTATCTCTGATGATTTAATGTTTAGATGTGAGGATCACATCTGAGGACTGGAACAGATTTCCCAGAAAGGTCGTGGAATGTCCCTCACTGGAGATATTCCAGAACCATCTGGATCCAATCCCGTGCAGTGTGCTCTAGGTAGAGACCCTACTTTACCATGGGGGTAATGTTGCTTAATGTTTGCTCTTTCAAATCTTACTCTCTAAAGTTACTGCCTGTCCCTGATACCTGCTCACCCCTGAGTTGCTATAGGCTCTAATTCCTACTTCCTGTAGAGAAGAAAATGGCATTTCTTGAAATGGCAAAATAGCAGAAAAACAAATGAGAAAGCACAGGTCTGCTGGCAGCTTTTCTTCACAAATATATCAGTAAAAAAATTGGAATTGCTTAAAGGAAAAACAGAGTGCTGTAGTACTTGAAGATGAAATGTCCTTAGCAGACAGCTGGTTATTGTGCTTGATTGGAGAATGAAAAACATGATGGCAACTGAAAAATCTATAAACTCTCAAGATACTGCCAGCTGTCACATTTAACAGCTTCATCTGAATTTATATTTAAGATAAGCAATAATTGGTGTGTACATTTCAGCTCTGGAGCTGACTTGTGCAAGGTTAATCTGGGTGACAGTGAGCAGTAAATTACAGCAATGAGACAGAGGAATGTCCAGAGCTGTCCTGAGATGAGGGATCAGGGATGAGTGACAAGAGATTGACTGCTGGAGCACCAGCATCGACTGATTTAGGCATGACTGGCACAGCAGAGCAGTTTTTCCATCAGTACCATTGTCAAATTCCTGGCTGGCGAAATAATTTTTAGAGGACAGCAGCTTGTATAAAGCTTTCAACTGTACTTCAGGCTGGAGATGAGCTATTTTACTACTCACCTGACTCTTTTAAAGCAGTTTTGTCTTTGTGTACTTGAAAGGAACAAGTAGAAACACAGTAATTAATACTGGAGGAACAGAATGCATTCCCAAATGTTCCATGCATTTCTTCTTGGCCAGTTTAAGATTTGTGCATTTATGGATCCCTCCTGAGTGTCTTGACTGCTCGTGACTGTACATAAATCACTGTCCAAGTATGCAGCCTGCAGTGTGACTTCAGCCACCTTTTCAGGAACCTCCTGTCTTGTCTATTTTGATGATGTCAAGACCTCATCCTAAGACCTGTCCATTATTTTTCAGTAGATTTACAGAAATGCGACATCATTTACAATTGTTAGTTTTGATTTATTTATTCCTTCCCAAATTTCCTGGTTTTATAATTCCATATTCAGAGTTTTCTGTGTGTTTCTTACCAGATCCAGAAAACCACACTGGTATTTACAATCAGAAACAAATCACAAAAAGCTCTGAAAAAATGAAACTTCATGGCTTGGAAGTGATAAATATCCTAAAAAATTGCCCTAATTTCAGATTCTAGTAATTGCAGAATTACAAATCCCTGTTGGCATGAGTAGATTTTTAAATTTATTAGAGTGAGTTGGTCTTTGCAACTCCCTATTACAATCCACTCTTAAAGGGGAGGGTTGCCCAGGTTCCTGTTAATAAATCCCTTGGGGTGGATTAGAGTGAAAGGACCCTGAATGGGTGGTTTTTGTAAACATACACTTGTAGGGTTTATTGTAGAATAATTTGGTTGCAGAGGAAAACAACACATAGGCATTTTGGTTGTTATCTTTCGTAATGTGACAATCTAAAAGCATAAAATTCACTTAAGAAAATGCATAAGAAAAAGAAGGAAAGGATAAGAGCAAAAATATCTCACCACCAGAAGGCTTCACAGCAAGACTTGGTGGTTGCAATTTTGATGGCAGTTGGTCAAAATGATGATCATAGAGTGGACTCACCAGGTGGTGGAAGGAAACCCTAAATTACCCCATCTCTTGGGTTTATATTCACTCAGGTTCAGGTAGGAACACCCAGGTACCTCCCCTGGGGCAGGGAGCTTCAGCTGGGTGATGGGATA